>JAUUDW010580259.1:0-11918 GCA_032361385.1 Panulirus guttatus | reverse complement strand
ATAGATATAGATATAGATATATATATATACATATATTCATATTTATATATTCTGATAAAAGTACCTTATGGAAGTCCTTATGATATATGGTATGAGAGGAAAGCTACTAGAAGTAGTCAAAAGTTTTTATCAAGATTAAACGAGTAGGAGGAGAGGAGAGTGAGTAGGTCCAGGTAAAGGCTAGCCTGTTACGGGGTTACGTGATATCACCATAGCTGTTTCATATGTTTATGGATGGGGTGGTGAAGAAGGTAAATGCAAGGATCTTAGACAGAGGGGTGAGTATGCAGTCTGTAGGGGTTGAGAGGGCCTTGGAAGAGAGTCATTTGTTTTCTGATGATACAGCACTAGTAGCAGATTTGAATGAGAAACTGTAGAAACTGCTGATTACTATCTGTGTGTTGCAGGGAGAGAGTCTTACACTTCTGCTGTCCCGCTTCTTAATTTTGTGTGTATGTACCAAGTCCTTTACTCATGACCACACACACACACACACACACACACATACAAATTGTATCCTATGCTACTTATGGTAACAGAGTTTGGAGAGTGTGTGAAAGGAGGAAGTTGAGACTAAATGGGAATATAAGTAAGGTTGTTAGGTTTAACAGGACAGATGGATAGGTTAGTTTGAGTGTGAGTTTGAATGGGAAAATTTGGAAGTGAAGTGTATCACATACCTGGGACTGGATATTGCACCAAATAGAACCATGGAATCGGAAGTGAGTCATAGGGTGGGTAAGTGGGCAAAGGTGCTGGGAATAGCGAGGAATGCGTGGAAAGATAGGCCGTTATCTGGAGGGCAAAAATGGGTATGTTTGATGGGATTGTCGTCCCAACAACTTTGTATGGATGCGAGACATGGGCTAGAGATAACGATTTGTGGAGAAGGGTGGAAGTGTTATGAATGAAATGACTAAAGACAATGTGTGGTATAAAGTGGTTTGATCAAGTAAGTAATAAAAGGGTAAGAGAGAGGCGTGGTAAAGAATATTGTGGTTGAGAGAGCTGATGAGGGTGTGCTGAAATGTTTGAAGGTATGGAGAAAAAGTGAGGAGAGGTTGGCAAAGATGATATGTGTCTCAGTAGTGGAGGTGAAAAGGAGAAGCAGAAACCAAACTGGAAATGGAAGGATGGGTTGAAAAACATTTTCAATGGTTGGGGCTTGAACACACAAGGGGGTGAAAGGCATGCAGGGGATAGAATGAAATTGAACAATGTGGTATACAGGGGTCGATGTGCTATCAATGGACTGAACCAGGGCATGTGAAGCAGCTGGGGGAAACCATAGGAATGTCTGTGGGGCCTGGTTGTGGATCATTTGCAATACACGTGACATCTTAAGGATGAGTGTGAGCAATGAGGCCTTTGTTTGTCTGTTCCTGGCGCTACCTTGCTAACGCACGAGACGGCGAACTAATATGAAAGAAAAGGAAAAATATATACTTCTTATTCCTTGTCTTTCAACCTCTCACTCTATGTAATACTATATATTATTTTATAATTCATATATATCAGCTTAATACATTCAGGCTTTGTTTGCTGCTCTGTTTAGTGGCAAGTGGTAGCAGGCTGGACAGTAGCTGTAACTACAGGCTTCCTGGTTGTATATGGCATATGGAGTTACAACACTGTGCCTCCAAAAGCCCAGTACGACATAGTTACCCAAGTGGTATATGGAGGGTTACAGCGGACTGCTTGGGGTGCTGCCGTAGCTTGGGTTGTTTACGCCTGTCATAATGGCTATGGAGGTGAGGCGCTGCTCAGTAAACTCAGAATTTACAATCATGAAGAAAATGCACAGAATGGAAGAATTTTTATCATCTCAGATTGCGTATATTAAGTTTAACTAACATTTTCATCTTGCCCTAATATTACATAAACTCGTCCTTCGTTTTCCATTTCAGGGCTGGTGGACGAGTTCCTCTCCCACCCTGTGTGGCAGCCTATCAGTCGTTTGACGTATGACATATACCTTGTAGCCTTCCCATTGCAATTTGCAATTGCTTACTGTGGCAGGATCCCTTTTTACTTTACACATATTAACAAGGTAAAGTATACTGTTATTCCGTTAGGTATATTATGTCGTTGTTGTAATGTGCTCAAATCCATAATATCTGAGGATTATAAATCAGATAGATTAAAGAAAAAAAAGGAGTTATGCTCATTATGAGGTATTCACTCCAATTTTAACATATTCATTTGCTGACATCCATTTAATAAACTAATAGAATTATTTTAAACACCGAACTGTTAAGAGCCTTTAGGTTTTGAATCAGAGGAAAGAGCTGCACTAAAGTTGGCAAGCATATCTAGAGAAAAAGTTAGTGGAAATTGAATTTGTTTCTTCATATGTCTGTTGTCATTAATCTACTCCCAATTTAATGGGATGAATCAGCATCACTCACACACATCCCCATCTCATGTTTTTGTGTTAAATTGCAACATGGACTTTTGCTCACTTATAAAAGTGTTTCTTACTTTTCACTGTAAACAAGGTGATTCATCATCTTAGACGAACATCTCCATTCATACCACCTCCACACATAAGATACTTCCATTTGATCCGCAGGCATTCCTCTAATATCTTCATCTAAAATATCCCTCACTCTACTCTGTTCTCTAACTACATTCATCCATCTTTGGTATAGTTCACTTCTCCTCCTCATACCTTCTACTGTACTGCTAAATATCATCTTGACCCACTTGCTATATTGCTATATACCATACAGTCCATACGGCCATACCATCCTAAAAACACATTTATCTATGCATTTTTCTAATGACTTCAGCACTCCACATAACCTTTTCAGGTCTTGGTTCCTCATTATATCAATCATTGTACTTCCATCCACACTTCACAAGTTATCCACGTCTACTGTTCTTATTTCTGGTCTCCTCTTATCCATACATAAGTAATTGGACAAGAACTGCTTCTTGCATGTTTCTTACGCACTCTTCACTTCAACTTATTTACTAGGGATTTCAGTGCACCCTGTATTTTTAACCCGTGCATGACTCTGCTTTCATCTCAAGCTTTCCCAAGTATTTAAGTATTTACACTAATCCACAACTAATGGTCCTTCATCATGCAAACTAATCATACACTCTGATTTTTCAAATTTTAGCAAAAACGTATGCAACTAGTAAGAGTCCTTCATTGACATGGTATAAAGGCTCAACAGAGAAAGCGACAGGAAGTGAGACAAAAGTAAAAGATTTGGATGTCATCATAACTGAGAAGCTAGAATTCAGAGAATACATTGAGAAGATAACGCTATCAAGCCATGTAATGAGAGGCATGACTTAGAGAAGTTTAACTACAAGATAGAAAATTACTGATGAAAATGTTTGATGTTTACATGAAAAGCAAAATTGGATACTGCTGTGTCAAATGGTAACAAATTACAGAAAATGCAGAAGCATATCACAAGCAAAATCGAGGGATGAACACATGAACTACCATAAAAAGCTAAAAAAATCTGGAACTATATAGTCTAGAGAGAAGAGAAAGATACCCGATAATCCATCTATGCATAGCGACAAATTGAAGGTATGAAGCAAAACATATTCAACCTGAAAGCATCTGAGAAAGAAAGATTTAGAGTTATTATGTCTACAAGAGCACCAATTAACAAAGGACCAAAAATAAATAAGACAAGAATTGAAAGCCCAGCCAGAAAGTTAAAACATTTGTTAGTTGCAGTAAAAGAAGAAACAAGAAACATGCCTGGAGCACGTACAGAAATATCCAAGAGCCATGGCAGGTGGTTGAAATCGGTCCATGAATGCAGAACAGATAACTGTATAATTCAGGTGGCAGTAAAGAGGAATGCTGCTATTTATCAGGCTAGGTGTACAGTGAGCGCCATGCATTAGCCTTTGCTATTTTGACACAATCTTATCGAAAGTGATCGTATGATGTGATCGTATGATGGTATTCCACACTACTCCCTTCACTTCTCATACATAGATCCCCAGAGTCAGTCAGACTTTGCTTGCTATCTCCACATGACGAAACTTTCTACACGACCTAGGCTATTCTCTCACTCAGACCGCGTATAGTACTACCAGACTCTAACCCTGTCATTCCTAACACCACATGAGATATTGTCCTCAGGCATGTAATTTGCAACATGTCCACCAGCTTCCATTCCTCTGAAGGTGTGGGGGCCCAATAAATGGGTTCTGGGTTTACGTAAGTAATGAACTGACAAACTGTGAATTTTTGTACTTGCCTGCCTTTCATGCTTTAGTATTATAGCTACTTATATATAAGCGCATATTTTCTTTTTCAGTTTTCAGAAAATTGTAGATTAATGAAATTAAACATATTCAGATAATAGAGACGGTGGCTGGACTCGTCATATCTTTTGGCATAGCAGTGCTTGTGTCTCTCACTGTGGAGGCACCCATCATCGGCCTTGAGAAGATCCTTCTTGGACGTCCTGGTAAGTCATCTGTGTAGTGTTATGTTGCTGATCCTGGTGATACGTTGGCTGCTGGTGTTATTATGCCTTAGCAATCCTGTTATTGGGTTTTCATTTGCTGTTGTCTGTCTTGATAATGACGGTAAATTCCTTACCGAGCCATTTTTTTGTTAATAACAATGGTTAATCATGCAAATGGTGGCATTAGAGATGAGTCCACATGCAGTATTGCCAAGTTCAGGTGATTATGGTGACGAGTCTTCGTGCTTGTGTAATATTTTCGTGATGTCGCTCATTGATAGACTCATGATGCTTCTGGCTGGTCTTTGTGATGAGTTCTCCATTTGTTATACTACTTTAGTGTTACTGGTGATTAATCTTAGAACTGATGTTTTATAGCTTTTGGATCATATTAAGTCTTCGAGCTGCATTGTCATCATTTGTTTATGCTGGTAGAGATCCTCATTTAGGAATTGAAATGTTTTGTGATTTTAATGTACGCCTCCCTTTGTTTATCATATTTTGGTGATGATGGTAACTGATCCACTTGCTGATGTTGGCATGGACTTGTGGTCAAGATGACAAATTGTTTTCATGATTTTAGATGGAAATTCTGTATTCACTGTTAAATTTCCTTGATGATTATGAAGAGAGTTTTATGATTTGTATTTTCAGTTCAGAATAATTGTGATTATAAGTCTTAAGTTATGATTATGTTATCTTGGTCCATATGATAAGTCCTCATGCAAATATAATCTTGTTATGGTGATTATGGCGATAAATCATTTATTTTGTGTCAGTTTGGTGATTCTTGTTATATGTGATGTACATTTAAATATTAACTAAAAGCTAGTATAACTAGAGTTTTGTATAATTAGATTAGATTACAGAACAGCTTGGTTTAGAAACAAAATGGAATGGCAGTGCAATGATGTTGATTTTTTTAGCATGAATTATGCTCAGAAAAACAGCTATTTAGAGAATGGAAGACAACCTTTCAAAGTTAAGACAGTAGAGAACTGAATTTGAATACCTTTCATATTAAGTGATAATCATAGTAATCTCATGTCAAACACTGCATTTTGTGTTCTGTCTGTCTATATCTATGACGCTTGTTCCCAACTGGAACTCCCTGAAGGGGAGGGGAAGAGGGCCACTGGTGACCTCTAGTGCCGCTTCTTTGTCTTTAGTGCCTCACCCTTAATAGGCCACTGGCAGAGGGCAACTCTAGCGCAGTGTTTGAGGAGGCTCCTTCCTAATGTTCCTATTGGCTACTTCAAAAAATGCTCCTCTGCTAGATGTTCCTACCTGCAACTTCTACTAATGCTTCAGCCTAAATGTTCCTGCTAACTGCTTCTATCTACTGTTCCTGCCTATCTTGCCAGAAGGCAGCGCTTGCGCACAATGCTCATTCTGTGTTTTGGTTTCATAGATGCTTTTATGTATTCTAATAAAAAGTTTTCTGTTTGTCACATGTTTTTTCTAATATAATCCTGTTCTGTTAATTGACAATACTCAAAACGTTTTTCCTTCTCCCCAGATGGTGGCAGAGGAGTCCCTGCTCCAGCAGCCTCTGATGGTCAGGTTAAACGTTCAGGGCAAGACAACCCAGCATTCAACCCAGAAATAATAGAACGAGTAGCTGTGAATGGCACCAATTCTCCAGACAGTGATAATATAGAAACCGTATCCAAAATGTGATTGTAATGTGCACCCAAGGAACATGTTCATCTTTCACGTTCTGGATTGTTGGGCAAATTTCACCCCAGCATTGACGGATGATGCAGATTGCTTTGTGCAAAATTTCACCTTCTCACTAACTGATTATGCAGGTAGCTTCATTGTGAACTGGGTTTTGTAATACATGGCCTAACAAAGTTCTTGTATTGTTGAGGTTGCTACAGGTGCACAGCTAGTCAGTGCCTAAGCTAGTAACAAGCTGAGCAGGCAATACCTAAGCCAATTAGCAGGCCGAGTAGGCAGAGCGTGAGCAATGCTCTGCATGCAACATTTTCTTTGTGAATGGCATCTCCCAGCCTCAGTTTAGCACAGAATCACACTTGTGCAGACAGTGTCCTGTGTTTGTTTTTGGTGTGAGGTTGGAGAATACTTTCTTTTCGTTTTTTCAAGTGAATACGTAAGATTTTTTTTTTTTTACTGCATGTCAATATAATTCTACAATATTGCAGGAAACATATCGTAAGGAATTTTTCAATACCCTTTCTTTGATTTTATAGTACCTGTAGAAACGTAATTTAATGGGCTCAGTTATTCAAGGGAGTACTTATACTTGTGTGCAAGATATGCAAAAGAAAATAATCTCAAAAATGTTGCAGGGAGAAGGTAAATATAAGTAATGTAAGCATTTTTGGTTATGTACCCTGCACAGGGTTCTGGTTCCGTGGGTGAGTTATCATGATAAGATGTTATGGAAAGTGTGAGGTTTATGGTGCTATTTGTATTGATGGCTAGTAAAAGGTCTGATATTAAACTTGGTGAAAATGATGAAAATGAGTAAAGAGATATTAGTTTGTCACAGTTAGATGAATAAACCCTTAAAGACAAACAGTACCACCAATGGGCAGACGTAAATTTATTTCTTCCTTAATGAGATCTAAGAAATAGAAACAAAACTGATGAATTAGTTTCTCTTAAGTACGAATATGCTTCATAAATGTTTAGTATGTTAAAGGAGTGGGGGATATATACCAGTAGGTTGCTAGACTGTAAGATATGGATAAGCTTTTTATTCCTGCTTCGGAGTTGGTGGTTGGTTCTGAAATGGTTTGGGTAATGAACTAGATTTATAGTATGGGTGACAGTTCTATGCTCATTGAGCCCCATCCCTTGAACTTAATGGCTTCCTGCTTCTACTTCCATAGCAAGATAGTGTTTTGAGCTGGTGAACAATGACCTCGTTTGCACTAGCTGTGCCTCTGCTTGTGCTGTATAATGTGCTGAAACAAGAGCCCGCCATCCACAGCCAAGCCATGGTTTACCTTGACTGATTCATATCCCTTCCCCCCGCCAACATATCGGTCACCATACACCACATCAATCCAATTCATTCTTTCTCACGCATGCGTCTCTCGCTCCTCAGTGTACAAGCTCCAGTATCCTAAAACCTCCTTCAGTCCACCCTTCTACATACTTCATGATGTCTCTCTTCCCTTACCTTCCATCCACCTCAAACAGGTACATCCTCTTAATCTTCCTCTGCTCATCCTCTCCATATATTCGAATCATTTGATCACATCTTACTCATCTCTCTCGATCGGATTGCACATTCTACCTCACCTCTTTCTCCCCTTGTCATTCCTTACATAATCAACCCACCTCACACCACTTAACGTCTTAAGGCCTTTAATATCCAATACAACCGTCCTCTACCTTTCTTTTGCATTCAAAGCCCAAGAGTCATATCCAAGCAACACCTGTCTTTGCCCAGGTAGACTGTGAAGTTTCCTTCCACATATGTCTTATTGCATCCAGAACTGTAGTTCGCTATCCAACTCCGTGTCTCATTTTGGCCCCTATGGTTTCATTCAATGACATGTCCGCTCTTAAGTACCAGCAACACTCCTTTTCCTTCCAACTCAGGCTTCACTCATTGCCTCAGTTTTGTTCATATGTTCTGTACTATCCACTTTCTCCTTTCATACACCATCCCAAACTCTGTCACCAGCTTCCGGAGCTTCTGTCTTGAGTCTACCCCAAAGCTGTGTCATCTGCAAATAGCAACTGATTTACCTCCAAGCCCCCAACCCCTTCCCCTCCCCCACCCACAGCACACAGCAGACCTACCTCTTACCCTCAAACCCTTTAATTCACCTCCCTCACCACCCTGTCCATGAGCAAACTATACACCAACAGTGACAGAACACATCCTTGACGCTAACCCACCTTCATCGGGAACCATTCACCCTCCTCTCCTCGTACTTGCTTTACTCTCCATAAAAGAACTCGTCACTCAATAACACATTGATTCTTAGTACAGTTCCCAAGTCCTCTCTGTCGACCTTGTTTTGTTCTGTCATCTGTTGATCTATCTATATCTCTGATGCCCGTTCCCTCGGGGATGGCCACGGCGAAAGAGTCTCCATAACTGGTAGACTCCAGCGCCGCTTCTTAGCCTTTAGTGCCTCACCCTTAACAGGTCACTAGCAAAGGCGACTCTTGTGCAATGTTTCCGGAGGCTCCGACCTAATGTTCCTACTTTCTATTGAGCATTTCAACCGGATGCATTCATCCAGTATTTCTACCTAATATTCTCGCCTAATGTTCCTATCTATTGCTCTTACCATTTTACTTAAAAGTAGAGCTACCGTAAATCGCTCATCGCAGGAAAGCTAGAGTTACGAAGAACTACTTGAGTGAGTTAAATGTTAAGTTTTAAGTTGTCAAGTGTTATGTGTGACAAGGAGAGATTGTATGTTTGTGGACAGAATGACAGCAGTCCATGTGTGCATGAGGCAGCAAGAAAGCACTGCTGTCTGGGTCAGAGGAGTCCAGCTTGACGACCGCTGAAGTGCTGCCTCTTTATGCAGCCGTCACCTACCCTCTCGACACCTAGGCAGGTAGTACAGGTAATATACCACCCAGGTTCGTGGCTGCCTACCGGTCACTACTCACCATGTGCTCTCATCAGATCCATACATTCCACATTCACTTCACCATCTATTCTCAAGTATCTCACAAATTCTTCAAAGCAAATACACCCGATCCACTCATCATCTACCTGTTCTGAAGCTACACCACTCACCAATCAGATATTCAGTGCCTGCCACCACCATCTCAATAACCACTTTCCCTATTGCCTGTTTATAATGGTACTGTGCATGAATTCTTTCAGTCCGTAGGCACCTCACCAAGGGTCATGTAAATGTTGGACAACCTGCCTAACCAATCATCAGCACCGTCATCCCCGTTCTTGGGAATCTGAACTCCAATCCCTGCCACTCCTGCGGCTTTGCCATGCTTCATCTTATACAGGGCGTTCACCACAATTTGCCAGGACTCTTTCTGCATACCACCTCATAGCAGAAACACCATATCTGCCACCTTATCATCAAACACACTAACATTCTTTCACAATAGACTCTCTCTCTCCCTCTCTCTCTCTCTCTCCCTTATTTGCCAACTACAGCTCTTCCATCGGTGTCCATCACTGTTACTCCCATTTGTTCTTTCGCTTTCCCTACATTATTTTTGTTATTAAAATTTCATTATTCTCTCAACTTCATCAATACTCTCACCCAATCTCTCATTTACCCTCTTATTCACTCTTATCCCATTCTCTTGATCTCGTCGTACATTTCTTTTTGCTCCTCCCAGTCAAACATCAGACTTTGTTGAGGTCATGTAAAGGCTACTAAGGGAACAAACCAGACAAAGTAGAGACCGACAATGATAAAAGAGGATACAAGAACTTGTCGGCATCCAGCATGTAAATAGACGCAATTTTTTTGGGAGGAAAGGCAAAAACGCTAATAAGAAGAGGGTTTCCTAGTTGACCAGCATGCAGACAAGAAATGATGCCTAACGACATAGAAAAATAACAACAAAACAGCAGCGCAAAAAGGAAAAAAGGATGCAGTTGTTCAGTGTACTCCACTGGACAACACTGGGGTTTCTTCTGTCATTAGGGTTTCTTCCATCTTCATACATACTTTGATTTATCTTATCATCTCCTCAGCTGAGTGTTTAATTATTCGGGTTATTTTCGTTGGTAATCTTTTTAACCTAGCCCTCTTGAACGTTGGACAGAATGGCCATCGACTGCTGTGTGATCACTGAGCCAAAAATCGTTAAGACATGATAAATCTGTCATGGTTTATGACACCTCAATCTTCGTAGCTTGATTACCATTTCATGGGTCAGCATCATGACTTTTGTGTTACTGAACAAAACAAACTGTAACCACTTTATATGAAGCCTCAATTATTGCTCTGGCATTTTGAGGAAATGTGATCTACCATGGTCTACCTTAAGATTAAGAGTTTTCTTTGATGACTGCGGAAAGAACGTGAAAAATATCTGCTTTCGGAGCTGAGTTTGTCTGACAACACTTCAGCGATAGCAGTAGTTCCCTGTAGGGAGTTACGGAGGACAGCGGCAGTGGGTGTTAAGCCAGTGACGGGGCTTCCTTAAAAGTACTTGTTGGTCAGTGGCTGTAAAGGTCGCAGTAGTCATAATAATATGATGTTGGGAAGGAAAAGCATCTGGCCGGCGAGTGTGCTGTTCTTTTTGTGTTTCAACGGTGGTGGCTGCCATGAAGCCCAGAACTGGTTTCATCTGCAAGGTAAGGAGACAGAAAACAGGAGGACACTATACTTAGTACTACTTACCTGTTTTTACGGTGCTAAGAGATAATTCTAAACCTGCTTCACTTTATGGAGTGCTGACCAAGTTAGGCAGTTTCTTGAGGGCCTATTTGAAAGCAATGGAGCTCGGCGATAAGTGGCTGAAGAATAATAGAAACGTCTCTAATAAGGGACTAAGGCCACAATGTTTTTTGGAAAGAATTTAAGGAAGTTGTGTAAGTTAAAAAGGTCTGCGACGGGTTAACCAGAAGCTGGAGTATTTTTGTCGAACTTCGAACCTAATGAAGCGTAAGGTCAAATAGAATAGTTAAAGGGGAATAGGAATGATGGTTAAAGAATGGTGCTGAGGCATGATTGACACTAAAATGAGTTAAGGTAGCACTTCCTGAATATAAGGAGAATGGCTCTGTTGCGTCAGTGAGAAGTGGCTGATGCAACAGCACACCTGACGAAGGGCGAGGCTATTAGCATCACGCAGACACTAGAAGGATTAGCGTCAAGGGGGAGGAGGATGCTTTAGTAATTACACTCCGATTGGGTTTAGGACAGCATTACCACTCAGAAAGGAACTTGATGCTTCCTGTCAGAAGTAGGCTGATGCTGTTGTTGGCACTCAAAGGTACTTCGGAAGAATCGGATTAAATCACTCGTGACAACGACAGTAGTATCACTCAAAACGGGTTAGGGCGGAGACAGTACTCAATAGGGGTTTATGGCTGTTACGCTACTCAGGAAGGGGCTCGAGAAATCCCTCAAAAAGGACCTTGGGCTGTTGTGTCACTCGAGCGACTTGAGGGCCGGGGCATTCTTGTCGCTTACGAGGGAGCTGGGGTTGCAGTCTCAAACGAGAGAGTTGACCCTGTAGAGTTACTCACAGGAGGACACAGGCAATCGTGTTTATTTAAGAGAGAAAGTGCTAAACTGGTGATTGGGTCCATTTCATTACTCCAAGGGTTACGGCAATGCTTTCACCCACGTGGGATTGGAGCTATATTTCATTTTTTTTTTATGTTCAAGGCTCCAGTCACGGACGAAAGTCCACATCAAGGCCGGACCCTCATTGAAATTTAGAGAGAATCAAGAAACAGGAAAAAAAAGACAGGGAAAGTATTTACGAATTTTTGAGAAAGTGAAAGACCTGTCTCTTGAAATGAGCCAGGTCATA
>JAUUDW010580258.1:6748-19492 GCA_032361385.1 Panulirus guttatus | reverse complement strand
ATTACTCTCTAATGATCAGCATAAATTTTGTAATGTTTCAGCAAAACACACTAAAAAAGTGCTGTAGTAATGCCGAAGTGACAAGTCAGTTACCACTGCATACGTTTCATCATTTACCTTATCTGCACCAAGAAAATGAGTATTAAAAATAACCAAATTAAGAATAGGTTATGTTCCTACACCTTGTTCATAACTTAACATATTTGTACAATGCAAAATACAGAAAATATGATGATAATTCGCATATAATTAGAGTAAATACTTGCCAGTAATTATGTAATAAACACTGCATTGTAAAATACATAATCACAGTTTAACAGAAACATCATATCAAACAACATTCAATGAAAACTGCACATTTAAGTAGCTCTACGGTTTGTATGTATAAGCAAATGTGTATGTTGGACTGAGAAACAATATTTTTTGAAGCTTATTCATAAGTACAGTTGTTTGCTGAACAGACTTTTGTATGTCAAGGACTTCCAGTATTTTCTAAATTTGGAAAAAAAAAGAAGTGCACCAAATCATGCTGTACAAGACAAGCCATGGATGCACTTTAGCCTCTTTACTGGTTAAGCCTTAAGAATTACACGGTCATTATTTCATCAACTAATCAGCACTACTTCATCGATCATTAATCTGCAAAGTTTAATTCCAACTGTGTATTATCCCTTGCAAAATTTCTAGGTTGCGTTACAGCAGAGTAAGGTTATTTTGAGGCACACTTCAGTTACACTGATGTAGGCCACAGTCACACTGAGGTATGCTAAGACATGGGAACATGAGAATGATATCCTGCAGTTGGGAGATACGGAAGGTTACATGGCTCGACACTTGGGAGATACGTAAGGCATGACTGTCCTAACCTAGCAATTTCTTGACCTCAAGCTAGCGAGAGGCATGAATTCTCCAGCGACCCCAGTGGACTTAGAACAATTACATTCAATCTTTCTCTTTCTACGAATCAATGATTTTATGAAACCAATGAACAAAATCCTTTAGCTGGGAAGCACAGAAGGTTACCCGGCTTGGCACTTGGGAGACAGGTAAGGCTTTACTGTCCTAATGTAACAATTTCCCGACTTCAGGCTGAAAAGAGGCGTGAGCTCTCCAGCAACCCCAATGGACTTGGTGCAATTACAATTGATCTTTCTGCTTATACAAATTACTATTTACAGGAATCCGGATATTTGCAATCTTTTCTTCTTATAGGAAAAGTAGAGAGAGCCAGAAATACAAGGAATATAAATTCAATCATATCAGTCGGCAAGCGAATATATAACCCCTAGTTGGCAAAATAACCACCTCCTATGGCTAACCACCAATGGATATATTAAATCACACATAACGCTATTTGCTCTCAGTTTAAACCAGACTCTGAGACTGTTACTTCTGGCTACGTCACAAACTGCTACTTCTGGCTGAGTAAGAGATCACTGTCAGCACCAAAGTTACTTGATGAAGTTACCTTTTAGGTCAAATACTTCATGAGTATTCCGTTACCAACGAATGTCTCAGTGATCACCGGGATGACAAGGAGCTTACCTGGTGCCTTAGGATAGTCCGATACACAATGCGGTGGTAGTAATCCAGGCGGACGCCGGAGTTGCTCCTACTCCTCATCTTTCTTGGCAAGATCTCGCCTTACACACTCATATCACTGGAGCTCCTTCCTACCCTTCGTCTCAGCTGTGAGGCCATAAGAGAACCAAAGGAGGAATAATGAATGAAAAAATGGGTAAAAATAGCATCATTTTACTCATTCAACTCCCTTAGTACTTTATCGGGTACTCATATGATCTCCCTGAATACAATCGAAGTCTTATTTTGGTTCGAGCTTATCCGCCTATAGGCAGCAATCCTTTCAAGGGCAGAAAGGGCATATTTCAAGGAATATTTTTATGCCAGCTGTCATGTTGTATGATTAATGACACATCTCACTCGACTCTGGCATATTTGAAAAATTTATTCATGGATCATGGAATCTAATATTCTTAAGAGTTTCAATATCTGGCGCCACATGCAGACGATGCAATCATCAGCTGGCCACTGCTCTGATGCCAGACTGTATTATTTGAAATTTTACTAATTCATAGAGATAACCAACAAATGGACAGCTACCTAAGATGAAATAAGGAAACTATAATTTTAAGAATGACTTTTAGAATAAATCTGATAAGTTTTAATCTACCACACAAAATGTCGGGGCTGATAAAGAATATTATTGGTACATGCGGTAATAATTTAGTTCTGTTTATTCGTTGTATTAAGTACTGAATCATATTCATATCGAAGATGATTAACCTCATTTTTTCTCCATCTTACCCGTGTATGTTGGCCATTAGGACAGATAAAAATAAAACGTTGGCAACCATTCCCTCAAGTGTAAACAAAACGTGGACAGGAAGGAGTTGTCCTGAATCGACCTTATAATAAAACTTTATTTCTCCAATACACAATGGTGGACATAGAACTTGTCATCCGCCTTTCATATTTTTTGATATTCCTCGCCACCCTCTGTGTGACAGAGGGCCAGGAGCACCATAGTACTCCTATAACACACCAAGTGAAAATTTGTATCCTTTTTCGAAATGTTTACGTATTTCAGGCCTGCCTTTTAAAAATCTATTGTCATTTAATTATTTCCCCATATGCTAATGCCATGGTGATAACAATTATATTGACACATTCTAACATTGCAGTAGCAATGATGACCCCATACAGCGAGTCGAACCGCCACATGACAACAGATAACAGGGACTACAGGAGAATGGTAAAAACAGTCATCCAGGCCACTGTTCACCCTATACTTCATCTCACCCTTAACATCACTCACAGCCTTCCCATCAGTCTAGGCTTCGGCCTCACCAAATTATGCCACAGTGAAGTGCTATCGGCACTTCCCAGAGTCTAGCCCAATATGCTTGAGGGTGTGGGAGTTGAGGTGTGATGCAAAGACTGGAAATAATAGAGGTCAAATCAGGACAAAAGCTAGAGGCTATAAAACCACACCGCATCTTTGGGATGTCCCATGGGACGATGCATAGAAACAGGAATCCAGCCGTGATGATCCTAAACTAATCATTAAACTGAAGTGCATGCAGATAAAGCGTAAAGAAAGCATTCCAGGCCAGTCCTCATCCAAATCCAACTTTCATAATCAAACACAGTATCTCTGTTTCCCTTTACCACAACCTTACGACCAACCTCAGCCACACAGGCAAGTAAGGGATTTGCTCACAAAAATTCCACTTTGAGCTCGTAAAGAGCATTTTTGAGACAAAATCCTTATTTGCCCTTCACCCTTTGTGCACTCAGTCCACCTTTCCTTGAAGAGCTTGGCTTATTGTACTTTTTTTATTAGTAAAAGGTGGAGGGAATTTTATGCTCCTGGGGAACTGCAGCATCACGGCACTGTGGATAGTACTCAACAGGGAATTACAGCATTGTTTATGAGAAGTTATGCCGTTGCTCCTCAAGATGTATTTATTACACAGGAAGTTATATTTGTGACATGTATTGAGCATAAGTGTATGTTTTTTTTAATATTATATTTCATCATTCCAGCTATAGCCATATTCTTTTGTGTTTACAATAGTGACACTAATATTATTCCATTTCTTTCAGCTCGCTTATGCAAACTTTTTAGAATGTACCAGTGATTTTCCATATTTCATTAACTATTTTTACTCACTCTTTAAGGAGAATTCTGGATATTGTAACTATCCTTAACCAGTTACCAGTCCAAAGTTTGTTCCAGCAGAAACGAGCAGAACATAAAGCTGCTGTCGAGACAGTTTTGAACTTCAAGGATTACATAAAACAGCAAAAGATGGTGAACATCATTGCTGGAAAAGCATTTGAGGTCAGTATCGGTATTAATACAAGTTCAAGATCAGTATCTGTTCATTTTGCAGTTTTCTGGGATAGGAATTTCACAAGTGTAATACTGATATGGTAGTTGACTGTTTTTGTAGGAACTTTTGATAAGTTCATCTCTTTTGCTTCATAATCAAAGTTCAGAGAGGTGCTCCCATTGCTGCAGTGAATCAGCAGGGAACCAGGGCAAATACAGTTAACCCCATGCAGAACCAAATGTTTTTTGGCGTACCTTTTTCGTGTGGTCTTTTCCCATTTTTAGGTTGTCACTAGATATTGTCTCCTTTTCCTGTTTACTGATTATGGTGGTTTCGAGACAGGACTACGTCAGAAAACTTTTTGAGTCCCAGTAAGTGAAAAGAACACAGTAATTAATAGCTTAACCTTGTTTTGACTCCTTAGGAATATTTTATACTTCCTAGGGTTTTTTCTTTCAAACGTGCTCCCTAGGCGGGTAGCCCATGGTATATGTAACTTGAAGCTCTTACTCTGAGAATCCAAATGAGTTCGGAATTCCACCTGTGATTGTCAAACCTCTAATGCTGAATATCGAAGGAAGCGTATTACTGGGGATCTCGTATAACAGTGGACTGCAGAGTGACATTTTGCAATTGCAACATTCAAGAATTAGGGAACAGAGTCTTAGAACAACACCATGGGCCTCCAGTAGCAACTTATTTGAACAAAAAATCATACCCCTTTTTAACTTACATTTTGGACATTCCTATTAAACATGACTGTGACCTAGTAAGTCGCGTGTTAAGCTGTCATTTCACAGAACTATGTAAGGTGAATGACAAGTGAGGAACATAGCTTCAAAACATGCTCTTCATCAGCCCAGAGGCTACTTTCTAACTCTCTGGAGGCAAGGTGGCTATGAGCCCATAAAAGAATTCAAAAGTAAAAGGTACTGACACAGTTGATGGCATGTGTAAGGAAATGTACTCAAAATTTCAGAGTATAATTACATATTTTGAGAAGGTTGGTGAGTGATATAACAATTGACCTTCTGCGAGATCAGAAACCACGGTAACTTTTCTTCACATGGGGTGCTGACTTTCCAACACAGCCCAAGTTTCTGGATAAGAATGCAGCCAGTTTTGTATATTTGGTATGTATCTGAATTTTTCTTTTACTTTATGGATGGGGTATAAAGGAGATAAATTAGAGGGTCTTGAAGATAAGAGTATGCAGTGGAGTTTGTAGGCCCTGGAGGCGAGTCAGTTGCTGTTTGCGGATGACATGGTCCCAGTGGCAGACTCTAGTGAGAAACAGAGGCTGATGTCTGAGTTTTAGAGTGTGTGGGAAAGGAGAAGGTTGAGAATCAATGTAAATAAAAGTAAATATAGCAGGGTAGTGAGAGACAGGTTGGTTTGAGTGTGAGTTTGATTGGAGAAAACACCTAGATGAAGTGGAGTGTTTTAGACACCTGAGAGTGGAATTGGCAGCAGATGGAATTCCAAGAGAGAATGGAAGTGGAAAGTGGAGTGGTTACTCAGATTATTTGTTTTCCAACTGGTGATAGTTGTAATGAATTTTAGTGAACATATTCTCGAGGCAAATATATATATTGTGCTGTTCTTAAATATTTTTGTTCCTTTCAGCCACTGCAGTTTAAGAATATGCAAGCTTGAAATTCAGTCAGATGAGTAGATAGTCATTTCATACAGATTGGAACTCTATATTTTATTTTCTTTCATTGATTTTTTTTTGTTTTATTACCTATATACTTGTATTTCAGTATAGATTGCACCTAGTTTATTAAGCTTATGAAGAATTTCAACAGTATTGTAATTTGATCATTGAATGAAATATAGATACAGTACTAACATTAATTTGAAAAATCTTGACTTTCCTACCATAACAGGTTTTGGAGCAAAATCAGGTGGTTTTGAGAGAGGCTGGTTATATCCCAGGCATGGATTTCCCAGAAGAGGAAAAGGTACGGGATGGTAAGTCAATAAGTAAATATCACACTGTATGAATACATGCCTAGAGGTTTTACCAGACTCTTCCTGCATGGTTATATCCTTGTCTGAGACGTCACCCTCAATGAGGATGTGTCAGCATTAGTGGACAAAATGAAGCATAAGCATATTGGAAAAGTATCACTGCTGAAGATTGTAGCATAGCCTTAGACTTGCAGAATTCCCATAAAAAGGGTCCTGGGAATGTACATGTGAAATTTAAATATTTGAACCCAGTACCCAAAACAATTTCTTTGCACTGGATCCTTTTTATAAACACAGACAAGGAATTTGGCAAAAAAAAAAAAATAGTGTATTTCAAAGCTATGAAAAATCACTGAATTCTCTGCTGATATTTTTCGCACATTGTACCATTGTATTTTACAGTACTGGCATATATTTTTGATAAATGCACATTAAACCACTGGAGTTTTAATTAGATTTTCTTTTGGTAATGCCAGATTTTTTTTCTTTATCAGTTATTCATTTTGAAATCCTTTGAGTACAAAATATTAAAATGATAAAGGTCCATATGATTATAATTTAACAAGCTTTGTTTTTGGGGACAGCTTTGTCTCAAACCTTGGAAAACACAGCTTTCATGGGTGAGGTGCTCCTGCATCTTCCAGACATAACACACGACCTTCTGCGAGATCACAAACCTTGGCAACTACTCTTCACATGGGGTGTTTTCTTTGCAACACAGTCCAAGTTTTTGGATAAGAACACAGCCAATTTTATGTATCTGGTATGTATCTGTATTTTTTTTTACATAGAAATGTAAGAGGATTCTTAACCACACTGTGGATGGTATAAAGAGCAAATGAAATATGATTTTTTTTTTGTAACGAGTTACAATATTGCTTTAACTTTTGATATAGAGAACCTTATGGCTTGAAATTCATATGAAAATTCAGTTTGGATACATCAGGGTACAAGATGAATTTTTAAGGCATTTGGCACAAGAACTGAAGGTATGTTGTGTTTAAAGCAGAGATTTCTCAAATGTAAAGATAAGAAAACATGAGACTCATACATGAGAATGCTCTTTATAGAGTTTTGAGAGACTGGAGATACAGAAAACAATCATATTTTGAGAAGTAGGTTGTGCCTACTGAGGCTTTACGTACGCCTCTGTGTAGGTTTAGGGCTTTTCATAAGCAGCTTCAGAATATCTTTTTATCACAGTCTGTCATAAAATTTGGTCCGAAATAAATATATTGTACTAAAGTGTGTTGTATTACACAATATATACAGAAGATTGACAAGTTAGAGATGATAATTCTGATAGAATAGTGATAAAAGTTACAATCAATCAGGGTATAAAAATATTTTATGAATCCACTGCAACATAGCTGATGGAAAACGTGCTGCAGATACTGTTGTCGTAGATTTTTTTTTTTTACATTCCTTATATCTTTCCTTCTGTGGTATACTGTAACTATTTTCATTCATATATTGCCTCAGATTGTTATTCTATTTCATGTTAAGTTTACCCCTGCACCTTTTATTTACTTGGCTAAAATTTGACCTCTAATCTTTCTCAGAAACTCTATACTATTGAAATGGCTAAGCATCTCTCAAAAGACATTTAGGTTTGGAATATATTTTACTGCAGAACAGCTCTTACAGTTTCCTCAAGGGTTGATAACTCCACTGATGGGAAAGTGCTCACAACTCTTTCTCTAATCACCTAATTACGTACAGTTTCAGAGGTACAAGTACATTCAGTATACCTGGTAAGGTATATGGATTGAAAGGGCTGTGTCATGCACAGAATATCAGATTAGGGAGGAGCAATGTGGTTTCATGAGCAGCAAAGGGTGTGTGAACCAGGTGTTTGAAGAATACCTGAGAGTATGAATATGTACATATGATATGCATGTGTATGTGTATGTATGTATATGTATGTATTGTGCATATATGTGCATGTATGTATATATGTAGGTGGATGGATGTTTCTTCATCTGTTTCCTGGCGCTACCTCGCTAACACGGGAAATGGTAATCAAGTATAATAAAGTGTAATCAAATTTACCCTATGAATGAATTAAGGGATTTAATGTTTGCAGTTCCTCAGTTAACTGTCAAAAAATGTGATAAAGGTAAAGAAAGGTAACTAGTACTTATGGCACTGACTGATGGACTTTGTGGTACAGACCACTCGGAGTGAAACTTTATCAGTCACATTGAATAATATGTCCAATTAAGTGAAATGCAAAGATATTTACTTAGAAGGTGAGACAAAGCTTAGAAAATAATGGGGAGCATTTAGCTGTATAGATTGTGTTGGTGTTTAGGCCTTTGATACTGGTAGTAAATAATTAATTTAGTTAATATTTTTCATGTTTGTTTTTCTCAATTCTTGTGACCTGTCAGATCATGATTTCTTGTCTCTCTAGTGGCTTGAACTGAATTATATATGTGATCTGATGTCGCTGGATTTTCTTACTGTAAAATCCTGCTTGGCAAGCTCAGTGCAAATGATTGTACTGTACTTGCATTGAATATTGTACTTTCGTCACTAATCATCAATAGGTCACAGATATGCACTTCTGTTAATCAGTTTCAGTGATTAGTAACTACTGGATAGTGGAAGTATCTTCACACTGAGAAGAATTTTTTTGATACTTATAATTATTGTGATAAACTAATGGGGCATTTAATATCCATACAGGTATCACAGGAACTAGGGATAGCAGAGAAAGACCCCCACTTCAGCAATCCATATTCAAAGCAGACTAGGCATAAAGTACGAAGATATACAGCTGCTGCTAGCACAGCAGCCATGAAAGAGAAAAAGAAGAAATCATTCAAGAAAGGACCACAGCTTTCTAGACATTTTGGTGATTTATGATATTAGGTTCAAAAAGAAAAGAAAAAAAATTGCACCCACCACATAATGTAAGCTGTGTTAATGAAAAGTTTGAAAATAAAATGTGATCTGAAATAATGTATACAAGACTTTAATAAAAATTTATTAATAACATTAAAACTTCATTGCTAATTCACTCCTGTAACTAACATTTTTTGTGAATAACCATGGAATGTTATAGTACAAAAACAAAAATAAATGTTTTACAATATACAAAATGATGTAAAGATCAATATATAATTCAGAAAAAAAAGGCATTTACAATAACAACACTGGGCAATATGCCATTCACAACACTATCAATGTGGTTATTCTGAACAATACAAAATGTTTTAAATGGGAAAATATGAGAAACAACATTTATAATATCCTGAAGAGTTGGGGCATGTCCTGCATGTCCAGCCTGCTTGCCATAAACTTAGTGTGGACGCCACAGACACAGGCACACAGAGACCTCATGATTACTACGCAAAACTTCTGTAATGCAAGCTCAACAAAATTTATGAAAATTTGCAATTTCTTAACCAACCTAATCATACTGTTAAGAAAAAATATACTGTACATTATCACTTTCATCTAACTGCTCTGAAAAATGTATAACAGTGCATTATGCATCAAGTATCTTTTCAGTTTATTATGAAAGCATTGCTTAATTTCAAAATAACTTTTTAACACATTGAATAAGGCTGCTTCATCTGTATTTTAACACATTGCATAAGGCTGCTTCATCTGTATTATATTCAGGGTGTTCCTGAAATGTTTTCCAACAATTCTGCCAAAATAATTTTCAGTTTTTCATGCATATTACATAAGATCTTCCTTGTGTATTACTGAAAGCCCTTGACTACAGATCCATGGAGAATTTTACCTTATTAGAAACTTAAGTTAGACATAAACCTTAGGCATAACATAAAGGAATAATTCTAAGCTGAGTGTTATTGCCAATTCAGAGGGGAATGTGGAGGAGAACAGTGGAAAAGAAAACTCTTGGAAACTTAAGTCTCAGGATTACCTTAATCTCTTGTAATAATGAAAAATCAACAGAACCTGACAACATGGAAGAGATTCACCAGAGCCCAAAAAGTTTCAGTAAAAGATGTCGTGAACTGGCAGCCATAGGCTCATTAACCAGAGTACCTGATGGGCAGACGTCTCTTGAAATTAACTGGCTTATGGCTACCAATTTACACATACGTCACGCAAACTTTTTCATGCTCTAGTGGACCTTGGCAAGAATCTCTTCTACAATGTCAGGTCCCATGAATATTCTTTTACAACCAATTTCAAAAAGTTTTTGTGGACACTAACTGTCTCAAGGATGGTGGTTCTCTTCCAAAGTCCCTTCTGAAATAGTGATAACTCCCAGCATCATTCATGTTTTATAGCCTAAGCTGCATATCTAACTTCATCTTCGAAGATAAAACTCGTCAAGAACCAGTAGACAACATTTCTGGGACATCCTGTAAATGAGTGATATACAAAATATCAAATATTATTTACAAAACAAATTAAACTGTTGGAAATCTGAATGAACATAAGAGAATTAAACTAACATGGATTACTGACATTACAAATGAAACAAAAGGTTCCATATGCACATTCAAAGCAGTGTAGTGGATTATTATATATTTTCTATTTTGTTTTTGAAATTTTGTTTTATATTAACAAAAATAAATCATAAACAATGCTGCAGAACAATCACATTTTGTAAGATCTAATTCAAGACAGGAGTCAAAAACTACTTTTAACAGCAAAAGCTCAGCAGCTCTTGTCAGTCTTAAATTTCTTATGCACTCTCTGACAACTGTATTGAAAAAATAAAAGTACTAACCTTTAAGCATTGTCTAAACAAAGATGAAAACGTTTATACCAATTTTATGAACACGGACACCTGATGAAAGAATATTTTACAGTAAATGTCATAATTATCCACAGTCTTATCTACAATTATTTCCTGATGTACCCTGCTCGTAAGCGATACTGATAGTCATCTGCGAATGTTTTTATGCAAAATCAGCAATACATACAGAGGGAAATGTGGACTTGAGACTGATTTAGAGGACAGAAGACTTTCTTTTTTATTAAACCAATACTTTATAATCAGCTGATGCATCTTGTGGGTTATCGAAGCAACCATCATGGAAAACATGGGTGTTAATGCTCTCCCATAAGTGCTTATATACATTTTCCTGGGAAACAAACAACTTTTGCAAGATTATCCACTACCTTTTCTAACTCTCAGTACTCAACCAATCTTAAACTTTAATCTTCTATAATCTTAAAATTTGATGCATGGTTTACTGCTATTGTCATGAAATGACGATTCCATAGTTCCTACCCTCATTTCAATTCCCAGGTAACATTTGATTCTACCACTTATCCATAGATGTCACCAGCATTCTCCCAACACAGGTAGAAAAATATCATGCCATAGTCACCCACATAAATCATAATAAAAGGTGTAAATTTTGCAGGCTCCTGCTCTCTCCCAAAGTAAAACATCAACTAAGGAAAATTTAGCAATTCCAAAATAAAAAATTGTTGTTGTATTAACTGTCTTATTATCTGATAAAATATTTTTGTTAAACATTACACAAAATAAAGCTTTTTAAAAAAGAATATAGTAATATCACATAAAAAATACATGTCGTGCAGTTAGTATAGAAAATAAAAATGTATGCCTGCAAAGTAATATAAAATGCGAATTGTGCACTGGTATATGTATAGATAGGAATAAGTAGAGATCTATTTGAAATCACCTCTGGAAAGAAATAAGTATCATACAGTTCCTGCCCACCCACCTTCATGCAGTCCATTCAAAGCCTCACCACACCAATACAGAGGAAACTGTACCAGTTTCTTTGGATTCTACTTCACTTATGCATAACATACCTACGTTCTGCAAGGAAAAAATATTTCTGTGTTTGTTCACAGAAAAAAATTAATTTAAGATTAATTGTACAGTTTAAGGGTTAATAACACTTAATTACATAGTAGGGATATGAAGAGAAAGAAAAGAGTGAATGCTTACTCTGTTTTGGTGAAATCCAAAACTCATATCATGTTTTCCTCACAGACAAAAGCAAATCTAATCCTCTGCTTTCATTCATCACTATATGGTTAGGACTGTTCTTGCAAAACATTAACCAGAAAAATATTTCATTTATGTCAACTGAAATCCTTGGATTAAGGAAGCAATTAAAGATATTGTTTAGGTGGAAAGTGGGGAAACAAGCTGCTTAATTAACTGTTTATTCATTATTTATGAATGTTTTACCCAGTTCCCTCTCCTTCAAATTCCTATGCACCTTCCATTTTTTCTGGAAAATAATGATGATAATACTTACATCACTGGTCATTAATCCTGTACATTATACCTGTATTCCAAAAAATCTAGTGATGGTGCTCAGTATAAAGTAACTGTATAATCCCTTAGCAGTCAATATGTACCTTATCATGGTGTAAGATGGATGCATCTCATTTTGATGTCACGATCTGGACTCTAAAAATTGCAATCACACCTTAAACTTGTATGCAAGTGTAATACGTGCTACAAACGAACCTGCCATGGCAATGTATGTCAGTGACATTGGTGTACTTGTATAATATCATGAGCTTGGTGCACTGTGTGACGAACTATACATAAATATAGCCACATTAACATTTAGAAAAGTGATTGCAACTGTAAACCTGTGTCTTCCTACATATGGTAAGATTATCTACCATCATATTTAACCCTTTCACTGCACGTGACCCACATGTGGTTTCATTTTTTCCCCATTCCCTGCAGATTAGTCATATATAGTTTTGATAAATTTTTAGTTTCCTCCACCTGCATAAGGTGCCAAATACATAGGATTTTTAAATTTAGTACCTCTCCAGGTCAGTGTTTATCATGATGTCAGAACATAACACATAACAATATCACATGCTATAAGCACCATATGATCCCAGTTATTAGGAATTACTGAATCAAATAGATTGGGATGAATTTAGTATGCTTTCTGATGATGGTGACTGGTCA
>JAUUDW010580037.1:0-11920 GCA_032361385.1 Panulirus guttatus | reverse complement strand
AATAACGGACAACTTTGAATATTTGAATAAGTATAAAAAATGAACTTAAGACTCAAACATGTGTTGCATGCATCCACAATCTAACTTCAAGACTAAATGCTTTCTTAAAGAAATCTTTTCAACAACTCTTAATACTCTCTTTCCAGTTAATTTTTACACTAAAGTTATAATGCTGACAAACTTGTGAAAGTTGACAAAGTAAAATCAGTGCATGATTTCCAAAATACACCACTGAAACAAAGAATCACTTATTTTACCAGAAAACCACCTGATATGTTTCCTGTATATTAGTATCTAGTCTGCCAGCAAAATAATGTAGACAAACATACAAATGCAAGTTAAGGCTCTGTGGTTTCTTCTTAGGCTGCTCGATCTTGCTTTATCATCATTAAGTCATTAATATATAACTACTCCCTGTGAAGGTCTAACAAGTTTGCAATATTCATCTTTTTTTTTTTCCTAAAATTTAGTATCATGTACAAGGCTTACAATTTCTTTCACCAGCATAAATCTCCTATGGTTTTAAGGTAAAGAGGTTGTGTGTAACTAACCTCTTAGAGTTTTATGAGAGAGTGAGCTCAATCCTGGACAAAAGGGAAGGTTGGATGAACTGTCTGTATATGGACTGCCAAAAGGCATTTGACACTGTTCCACATAGGAGGCTGATCATGAAGCTGAATAACCAAACAGGAATAAGGGGGAAACTCTTTTAACTCCTTTGTTGGATAAAAGATTATTTCAGTAATGGGGAACAAAGGACGCATGTCAGAAGAATCGTTTCCGTATGAGTTGAGGTAACCAATGGAATGCCACAGGTATCAGTTCTGAGACCATTTCTCCTCTTGATCTACATTAATGTCTTGCCTGAAGGTACAGAATCCTACCTGATTTTTTTTTAAGTTGAAGGCTCCAGTCATGGACAAAAGTCCACGTCAAGGATGGGCCTTAATTGAAATATAGAGAATTATGAATTGGAAAAAAAAAGATAAGGGAAAGTATTTACAAATTTTTGAATAGTGAAAGACCTATCTTTTGAAAAGTGCAAGGTCATAGTTTTGGGAAAGACATGGGAAGGAAGAGAGTTCCAAAGCTTTGACATTTAGGGAAAGAAGCACGTATCAAATCAGACCACCTTTGAGTTGCCGATGGCCACACAATGATAATATGAAACAGCAGCTTGCCAAATACTGCATGGTTTAACTAGTGGAGGGGCCATAGAAGCAGCCAGTTCTCAGGAGAAAAAACCACAATAATACCTATAGAAGAGGGAAAGCGATCCAAAATTGTGGCATAGGGCAAGGGGGTCGAGTTTGGATGTTAGCCTGGGACAGTTCATAAGTCAGACCACTTTCGACTCAACTTTATCAAGTAAGAAAACAGAGCTGGAAGCACCCCAAATATGAAAGCAGTACTCCATACAAAGAGATACAAAGTCATGAGGGAAGTGAAAAGCAAAGAGGACTGCATCAGCTTACAAGGGGACCTAAACAGACTTCAAAGTTGGTTTGAAATGTGGTTGATGAAATTCAACCCCAGCAAGTGTAGAGTAATAAGGATGGGACAAAGAAAAGGATGGCTTCAATATGATTATTACATAGCAGGAAGTAAGCTTCAAGATTCTGTGAGTGAAAGGGACTTGATGAGTAGACATAGCTTCCCAACCTGCACCAGAGTCTCATATTAGGAGAATAGCTAAGAAGACAAACTGTCTGATGGCAATTATCAGAACAGTTTTCAAGTATATGTAGAGAGAAATATTTAGCAAGCTATTCATATCCTACACATGGCCAAAACTTGAATATGTTTCTCAGGTTTGGTCACTGCACTTAGGAAAGCATAAAGAACTCATAGACAAGGTAAGAGGAGGGCAACAAATATATCAGAATTAAGACTGCTAAGCTATAAAGAAAGGCTGGAGGCTTTAAATCTACCCATCTTGGAAGAGAAGAGTGAGGAGTGATCTGATCACAACCTTTGAGTATTCAAAAGAGATTGATGAACTGGACAGTGGATAGTACTTTGATAGGTGCATGGAGAGAGGAACCAGAGGATAAAACAAAAAATGAAGAAAGAAATCTGTAAATAAGGATGTAAATAAATATCTTTAAGTAGTATAAGAGTGGTGGATGACTGGAACAGAGTGACTGAGGACATACATAAAATCAAGAGTTGTTTGACAGTACAGAGAGTCTGAGAGATGGGGCCCCACAAGTGAAAACCTCCCTCCCTGTACAGTTCAAATATATAATTACACACTATCTTTTTCATGCCACATAATTCCTTCTTTTTTTTGCTTTTTAGATGTTTCATTTCCACTAGACTACACCTCCTGTGCTGCTAATTTCAATACTGTACAGTGTAGAGCATCCATTCAATCATACCAGAGTCAACTTGGGGCTAACAACTCCAGGATATAAACTTAATACTGTATACATATGACTTACAGAAAATTAGTAAGCCAAGCACCATCATTTGCTATTCTCCATTCTCCTTGCTTGGAGATCAACAGGAATCTCCTATTCTTTTAAATGTTCCCTCAGTACAATAGAGTAGCTAAACACTGCAAAGCAGCCATTTACTAATACTAAAAAAGTCAACTCAATGCCAGTAGTGTGCATGGAAAAAGTTTACTCACCACCCACACCTCTATTGTTTACTGTTTGATGCAATTATTAAATCCTTTATTACTGCTATTCTACAATTACTGTACTGTTAAAAACAGCACAGTAACAGTACAAAGCAGCCAAGTGATGCCACCATGAAGTCAAATTACTGTACTGTTAAAAACTGCAAGGTAACATTACAAAGCAGTCATGTGATCATACCAGGAAGTCAACTTAGTGGTTCTATGTGAGTAATGTGTATCGCAGAGAAGTAAGTGTGTGTGTATAAAGGGGAGGCCTTGGAGCTTGCAGCCTCACCACTGTTATCATTTACATAATTTGGTTTGTTTTTTATTCTATCATTTCTATTCTATAATTACTGTATTCTTAAAAACATCAAAATAACTGTGCAAAGCTGTTAATCATACCAGAAAATTAACTAAGTGGTTGTCGGTGTGTGGGGATTGTATTACTGTGAAGTTTGTGTTCAGAGTGGTGGAGGGTTTACCTACTCCCTTTCACCCACACTGCACTGTTGCCGTTTGATGCACTTTTTTTTCAGTACTACATTACTGTTATTCTACAATTACTGTATGACCCAAATGAGCACAGTAACAGATATCAGTAAATTAAATGTACCAAAAAATCATCTTACTGGAGGTGCATGAGCAGCATGTGTACTACCTAGTATTGACACAACTTTGTTGTCAAGAAGTCATGATTTTTTATTTAATTAGTTTCTTGCATAGTTTCTTGTGGCCTTTGGTTGTATTTCCCCCAAAGATAAGGTAACTAAGGACTATGAGTGAGGAACTAATTGGAAGGGTCATACAGAAATACAATACTTATAGAAGTACCGTATTTCTGTATGGCTGAGTCTGGGTGGTGGGTGAATGAAATAAACTGTGATAAAATTCTGAATGATGACAGCCCGAACTTTGTGTTGTGATAGTTCAACATTCTTCCTTTACCAACCCTGTCAGCAAAGATAGCTGTAACTCTTTCAAAATTGTCGCCTGATTCTAGATAATAGTTAGTATAAGTCTCTTTTTCCCTCGGCATAGAACAGAAAGAATACTGCCCATGTATTCCCTGCATGCTATACAAGGCAAATACGAGGGATGGAAGCTGGTGGCTGGAAATCCTCCCTTCCTGTATTACTTTTCAAAAGAAGGAACAGAGCAAGGAGCTAAATTAGGCCAAGTGAGGAATTTTCCCTCTAAGGTTCTGTCATCTGTTCTTGAAGCTACTGGCTCATGCAGGGAATAGCAAGCATGTACAAAAAAAAAAAGGTGTCTTTATAGAGTGTATTATGCTTTTAATTTGTGTCTCATGAAATACTGGAGAACTAGCCAGATTTATAAAATAGTAACACCATTTTTGTAATTCTGGAAACCTTTAGAGTTTTTTTGACATCTGAACAGTGTGTGTATCAGAAACAGTGATGTACTTCTTGCTTTTATTAGAATTCATTACTCTGTAAGAGTTAATTACAACATTAGTCTTGGTGATTTCAAGTTCTATTTCCAGTGGTGCAAAATTTGAGATAACATCTCTTACTGCTAAGTGAAATTAGAGTGGTCGCAATCATGCCACTGGACAAGAAAATCACAAACACACATAGGGTGATGGTCAGGCACTGGCGGTGTGGCTAACATACGTGTGAGTTTTTTACAAATAACAAATGTTTCCAAAAATTCTGAATTACTGAAAAATAAAGCATATTTTTACAATTTGGGTTAATTCGTACCTTTCAGAAGTATGTATAGGCTATTACCCCAAGCAATAAAAAATGCTGGGGCTTCAATGTATAATTATCTAAAATTCCTCCAAGGATCAATTTCTATGAAAGAGTTCTTATGTTACCCAGAATCT
Source organism: Panulirus guttatus (assembly GCA_032361385.1). Taxonomy (NCBI): domain Eukaryota; kingdom Metazoa; phylum Arthropoda; class Malacostraca; order Decapoda; family Palinuridae; genus Panulirus; species Panulirus guttatus. The sequence goes on along the minus strand of JAUUDW010580037.1, from coordinate 7,442 downwards.
ATTTCCAAAGGCTCCTGCAGCAAAAGGCTGTGCTGCTTCCAGTAGTAAGGAAATGTGAACCCCTTTGAAGTGAGAAGTTCTTTGATGATACTGTACTTCCAATGATACAGACTTGCCAAAGGTAACTTTTTACGTGAAGTGTAACCTTGAGCAGGCAGATCAAATAGCTCCCCCTTGATATATTCAGAAAAGAAATCAGGGAACAAATCCAAACTCTAAGTAACACCATCACTAACATCATCAGTGAAAGACAAACTGAAAATTGACACTCCATCCTCAACACAATCAATCACAAGACCCACAACAACCAACTCTGGCACACCAGTCCAACCCCCACTGAAGAAGCACCCCTGACCTATTCCAAAGATATCCCTTTTCCTGTGGAACACACTAGCATACTAATGAAATAATACTAAAAAATTACCCACAAACCAACCTCTTCCCTAGGTGGTTAACTCATGAAAACCTACACAAATTCCTTCCAGAAACAACTGCCTACCCATCCTCCTCCTCCAATGATAAAAGCAATGCAACTGAAACCTTAAAGAGCTCTCCTGCTACAAGACCTGACAAAATATCAAACTTTCACAAAAAGACAATGGACCACCTACAATCCAAGCACTTACAGTTCTCTTTAACTACTTCTGGCTACACTACAAAATCCCTAACATCAAGAAACTTGCCAATATAATAACAACCCCTAAAACCCTCCAAACTGCCCTACTCCCCCTACTCCTACTGCCCTATATCATATTTTCCACTCATAACTGCAGGGGGTTTGAGGAGGTTACTCTGAAACTTTTACATTCTGTGTCTAAATTATCTAATTTACTTTTTGTGAACAATGGGTGAAAGGATCGCTATCTGTGAAGTACCTGACAGCTGGAGCTAAGTCTATCCCATTTTTGTGTGTTGTGTACTACCATGGTGAGAACACTGGATGTATGGCTTGTCCAGAAAAGGAATGTACCAAATTCCTATCAATTACAGAAGTAAGGTCAATTAATCAAATCTTTTTCAACTCATAGCTTCATGCATTTCATATAAATGACACATCATATCTATATCAATTGTATCTGCAAGTTTGTAATGTACACTATGCATGTATGTGGAATGAATAGTGTGAAATTGCAAGGTTAGAAGAACATGTTCAAATGCCCAGGTATTAAAGCTTAAAAGTAGAAAAATACGGCTATAAGGACAAATCACAATAAAAACATGTCATAAATCATTAATAAGCATATTTTTCTCCACTACCCACTCACTGTTCACAGTACTTACCTACAATTGTAGCGAAGATGAAGACGCCGATGAGGTAGCTAACTATAGTAAAAATATATCTGCAAAGAAGAAAAAATTGATCTGTTACGAACCAAATCTTTGGCGATGAAATACTTTACCATAAGAATGTTCTAAAAAATCAGGATCAAAATGCGGAAAACCATGTTTAAAAAACTTCAGTAAAATTTTTCCATAAAAATATATATATGTATAAAAAAGAAAATATCAGGTACTGTTACGATTGAAAAGTCGTATACAAATTATGGGAAACAGGGGCCCCGGCATATAAACCCGTAGTTTTCGAACTTGACTTTCCAAATAATGAACTTAATAAGACTGAAGATGCCTAATGACGTGAAAGAGTCGGGTCTGCCCTCCGCATTTCTCCTAAAAAGATCGTTCGAAAACTTCGGGTTGTATATCAAAGGCTCACAAGTTCCTCACAGCTGTTAAAATTCGCACGATACATGCAATATGCAGGACGAATCAGTGAATATTCAATTATGATACGAGTTAGAGATATTATCGTTGGTTTACTCTGTGGCCAAATGTTCGGATTCATGTGGAGCCCCGCCCATAAGTTTTCAGAGGAGATGATAGAGAAATGCCACTGGAAGAGATGAATAGGTATCTTCAATTCTGCCAAGAATGACACGAGAGTGTTGACATGAGGTAGGGTCAGCCCGCTCTTTATTTAAGTGCCAGTTGCTTTAAAAATCATATCTTTAACTCTCAAGATTATCTAACTGCGCCTTGAATAATATGAATCTAAGCCACTTTGAATTAATTCAAAATGGAATCATGGTAAACGCAACAGGAGTTTTACTGGTTATTTCGCTGAGAACATAATATTTTAGTGGACGAACATAACTGTTCCTCTTACAGAACATAAAATATCATTCATTGGGTTAAATGGGAGATTTAGTACAATTGTAGAAAGATACACAAACCAAATCAAATGATTTAAAGGTATATTTATTAAGAGGGAATACAGCTGTGTATGATAAAACAGCCAGAAACATAAGAGATAGGTCTTGCTGATTACATTCAGAAATAAAGCAAAACATTTATTTTGACTAATCAAAACACTAGACTGAGGTTTATATATATATATATATATATATATATATATATATATATATATAAGGCTGGCTAACTCTAAAGATATTGAAGAAGAGATCAAAATATATCTTACTGTGTAATTTCGTAGAAATACACAAATAAATTCATTGCTAAAATATCAAGAGACAGATCAAGATGAATTTACTCGGAATATATCTAGCAAGAGATAACAGGATTACTGCGACTATATTATGCGATAGATCGATATAGTCACGGAAACTTTACCAAAAGGGAGATTAAAAGTTTTGGTATGACTCTGCTTAACATACAGATCCAAAGAGATTCATTGCCATTGTATTACAGAGAAATCGAAATGGATCCATTGCGACTGTACTGGTTAATGGATTGAAACTGGCTCACCAGGACTGGTTCAAGATACAGATTAATACTCCCAGCTCTACGTCCTCAGTAGACCGGAGTAGACACAAGCAAAAAGGGCATGGAATGGAAAGTACAAGAGGAAGAATGAAGATTTTGTTTACAACATGAGGTTGGATGTATATAGTAAAACTCTTGTTCCTTCCCGACACTACTGTGTTGCTGTTATTTCTGTGTATATTTGAGAATTACAGTATGTCTAAATTTTGTATCATTTTGCATCATGTTGTGACCAATGATTTAACACATTTTTTCATATTTTATCACTTATGGTTATTTATAGTTTCTTTAATTAAAACATTAGCATCCCAGGTTTTAATGTGCATATTCATATATGTGAAAGTTCTATGCAAAATGTTTTTTACCTGAAGCCTATCATACACTATATAATCTAAAAGAAGTCTTTCCAAACTTATCAACAACCCACTAATTTACTTGACCCATTCTTTGCATATGACATATCATTTGTATTGCATGTATTTCTCATTACAATCACTCTTAATATTTCAAGGAGGTTACTGTACAGTTACAAAAACTTGTGGTTAATTACATCAACAATGAATAGCTTTATCACATGTAATCAGTAAGGTCAGGGATATCATGTCTCTGGACATGGTTGGACACCATACTTAGTCTGAGTAATTGTCTTGGGACAAAAATATTCGGGTAACAAATGATTATTGTTTTTAGGATATCACTTGATACGTACATACATCCATGTGTGCATACAAACCCAAAAATATCCATATGCAATCCAGTGCATGTTTTAAGATTTCACTTGATACATACATACATCCATGTGTGCATACAAACCCATAAATATCCATATGGAATCCAGTGCATATTTTTGGATATCACTTGATACATACATACATCCATCCACCTGCACATACAAACCCACATGTATACATATGTAATACAGTGCATAGCCACACACACACACACACACATCACAGAAGGGTTGAGATTGAAAAGATGAAATCTTCTTAAAGAAAAATTTATGGACATGAAGATAGAAAGACAAAACAATTGGAAAAAATCCGGAAATTTGGTAGTATAAGCAAGCTTCTGAAGAATTTTGGGAACTATAGAATAAGGAACATGATTACAAGATCACAGTGACTGAGAAGAATGATAACAACTGAAGGAGTGTGGGCAATCTCAAGAATAAAGGCAAGTATCTGGAGAAATGTTACCCTGCTCTTAGAGGGTTAGCAATTCCTTGCTTATTATAATTGCCCCCTTTTCCAAGAGTTCCTGCAGCTCCCAGGATGTGCTGCTTCCAACAGCAGGGAAATAATGGACTCCTTTGAAGCCTTTTGGGTGATTAGTTCTTTGAAAAAACTGTACTACCAATGATAGTCTCATCAAAGGTGACTTTCACTTGCACTGTAACCTCATGCAAGTGCAGTCCAGTAATGCCAGTGATAATTCAAGCATGTAAATTACCCATTACACAGATGTCAGAGATTATGGAAGGAACTTTGGCATATAATTCTAGGGGGTCAGGAAAAATGACCTTGAACAGATAATGAAGCAGTGGAACAGGGAGGTGCACGTAATAAAATGGAAGGATACTGCACATTACTGAATGAAGCTCTTATGAGGGCAATATAATCTGCCTGAGCTAAAATAATCAGAGAAATTTATGGAGCATTTGAGGGTAGGTTTAAGAAAGTCTAGAGTATTCAGGACAAATGCATGATGGTGAAAATGACAATTCTAAATAGAACAGAGGTAAAGATGTGCAAATAATGACTAAGAGTTAGCAAAGATGAGGGCTCAGCTTAAACTAAGACATACAATGCAACAGGAGGTTAAAAGACATGAATTCATAATCTTTTTAGTTGGAAGAGGACCATAATTCAGGCAAAGAAGAAAGGTTAGTGAAAGAAGATGAGAACATAAAAAACTACTAACAGGTATAGACATGCTGAAATGAAAGAATCTAAGATAATTAGTAGAAACGTTCAAGGCACAAATGAACAACCAATAAGGATTAAGTTTAGTATAATAGACTTTGGTAGCCAGAAGTGTGACAGAAGTAAAGAATAGTTAAAAGAAAAATAAAAAATACATCAAAATTGGTTAGAGAGTAGAACAGCCTGATCACTAGCTCAGAAAGGCCAAGGATTGTAAATGGTATGGGTCTCATTGAAAATAATGTACATGAACACAGATGGACTGGCAGTAAATAGAAAAAGACTGAGTTAATGAGTGAACCAGAATATTAATATACAATGTAGAGGTAGTGGATACAACACTTACTGCAGACATAAGGTCTAACCTGCATTATCCCGAAGAGTACATGACAGAAGGAGAAATTACTCTCTTAATAAGGGACAACATTAAGCTTATAGATATATCTATGGATGACCCAGTAAAATAGTACATGATGGCAAGAGTATATGTAACAAAGACTTGCTTATATACCATTTTCCAAACCATCAGTGACAATGAATGAATAATCTACATTAACAATGCTTGGGATGTTGCAAGAAGTCGTAATTTTTCCCAACAGAGAAAAAAGAAAAGAAATGGAGATTTGATCACTTCCATCATGTTTCTAGCCCAGTCTGACAATACTGACTGAGAAAAGTTCTTTGTGAGATCCAAATATAGAGCAATCAGAAGCCATGCCAAGGACCTAGGCAAGAAACTTGGAAAGTAAGTAAAGAAATACTTCTGCAGTATTAGAGTAGTGAATGAATGGAGTCAACTTGGCAATGAAATTGCAAATTCTGACATTCTGCAATATCAAAAGTGTAAAAAATCTACAATACTGTGGTCAAGAAAGTTCTGGATCTGGGAATGCAAGAGTCTACAAATCTCTGTCCATACTGTACAAATGAATACTGTAATGACACTTAGGTATTTACACACACACACACATACATCTGGTCCCTGCACTTAACCATCAGGGAACTCCAGTCATACTTCAGTGGTTTATGGTGTAAGAAGTATAGCCATACTTAAACACTTTATGTTGTTGGAACTCTAACTGTACTAGTATAGGCTGCCTCTTCCCACCCTTATTTAAATTGCAAAACACACTTTATTAGTATGTACACATGCCTAATGATACAAGCAACTTGATGGGCAGTGGGTATATTCCTTCACTGTTAGTTACCCAAACAGCAAGATGGGAGTTGTATAACTGATGGTTTTGGTACTCTAGCCATTCTTATAGAGGCTTCCTCATCTTGCCCTCATTCAAACCGGAAGTCATGCTTTATCAGCATGTAGAGGTGCATTATGTTGCAATCAACTACAATTAGCAGTATGAAAGAATCCTAGGATGTCAGTTGCCCATATAAAACAATGGGGATGGTATGGCCCCGGTGTGCATGCTTGGCATGTCCAAGCCAAATGGGCAAATTTGTGAAAGTCTTGGGGGCACTAATGATAATGATGGTGATTTGGCAATATAGAACTGTTAGCACTGGGAAAAGTTCTTTGCATATCAGCTATCCATAACTGGAAGTGGAGAGGATACAAAGATGGAGGTGTCAACTAACGCTAACAAACCAGCAACAAGAAAAACGAATGCAGAAGCCAAGCTTAAATGTTTGTACACATACAGCAACAATTAAGCAATTTACCTGATTTTCATTTTCTTGATATTTCCTATTCATTGACAAGACAAAAGTATTTTCACTTATATTCTGATAACCATCTGTCCCAGGGACTCGCCTAAATTTTCTTGGCTCCATCCTTTAAGAGACAGAGAAGCACAAAGTTTTCATTGAGACAGTCCAAGAAAGGACAACTGAGATGATACATGAATTACGGGAGATATGCTACGGTAAGAATCAGAAGGCTGTAAACCTGCGCATTACAAAGAAGAAATGAGATGTAGTTACCTGATAACAACTTTGAAGTTTCTATATCACTTGGATCTCTTTTCTTGTAAGTTAGAGGCAATAGTCTTGGGTAAAAGTGCACAACACAGCTTGGCCTTAACTGATATCATAATGGCATTAAAGAGTGAGATAAATGGGGAAAGAGAACAAATATTTCAGGAGGTGTGTAGGAAGTGATAAAAAAAAAAAAAAAAAATAGCTTTTCTAAAGTTTTGAGGAATTAGGTGAGAAACAGATCACATCAGCCCACCTTTGATTTACAATGGCCAAACAGAAATCATGTGATGCTGTAGCTTTACAATTACTATGGAGACTAGCTAATGGAGGTCATACAAAAGCAGCCAGCTCTAAAGAGCAGAGATCAAAGTAATATCTATCCCTGGGAACAGAGTAGAATGAATACTTGCCACATGTTCTCTGCACCACATGTTCTCTGCGTGTCAAAGAAGGCAAATAAGAGGGGTGGGAAAGGGTGACTGGAAATCCTTCCATGCTGTATTACTTTCCAAAAGATGGAACAGAGCAAGGGTCTAAGGCTCAGTCATCTGTTCTTGACGCTACCTAGCTCATGTGGGAAATGACAAAAATGTATGAAAAAAATACACTAGTAGCAAGTGTACTCAAGATATAGGTAAACCCACAAGAAAATGGAAAATATGAAGTGTCAAGCGCTTTCCTATAACTTCAACATCAGGACTGAGTACAGGCAGAGAGAACCAGAATATAATATACCATAACATAACAAACAGGTTCAGGGATTAGGGTACAGGTCACCTTTGATGACCTCACTTCTCTCAA
>JAUUDW010579926.1:0-11920 GCA_032361385.1 Panulirus guttatus | reverse complement strand
ATATATTTCTGTGTGCTCTCTCTCTCTCTCTCGCTCTCTCTCTCTCTCTCTCTCTCTCTCTCTCTCTCTCTCTCTCACTCCACGTAGCACCGTCTGTTCCTCCTCCTGTTCCTCAGGAAGTAACACATCACTGCCGTGCTTACCCCACAGCCAGTGAGTCACGGCAGACGGTCGTTCGTTACACACTTCCACCACAAAACAAGCGGCGTTCCACCGGAGAATTGGCTTCTCCACAGAATAGGATCCGCCACAAAACTAGGTTCAACCCCACGAGAGGTTCTCCTCCACAGAGGAGGTTCCATAACAGAGGAAATTCCCCCACAGAGGAGAGATTCAACCACAGAAGAGAGGTTCTACCACAGGAGAGAGAGGTTCCACCACAGGAGAGAGGTTCCAGAACTGAATAGGCTCCAGCACAGAAGAGGTTCCAGCACTGGAGAGACTCCAGGAGGCTCCAGTGGAGCCCGTCAACCCCGAGGCGCAGAGAGGTCGTCCGTTACCAGACGGCCTCACAACTGGAGGACTCTGTTCATCTTAAACACACACACACACATGAGTGTCCCACTCTCCCTTTCAGATTGTCGTGGCGTTTGCCTAAACATCTAAACTTCAGCACCACTTCCCTCTCCCTCCTCCCCTCACAGTACAGTGTTTCCCCTCACGCGTTATCTCAACTTCCTGAAGTAATCTCCAAGTGTCCTGACTGTTCCAGGATCTTGTGTGTATCAGTAACGGGGCCGCTGTATTCCTGACGACCCACTGGACCGAACTGTGCCCACAGGAGGAGGATGGCGTCCTGGACACCCCTCCTGAGGGCCTTGCAGCTGGGGACGTCCGCAGACAAGATGGGGACGACCTCTGGGAAGGTCTTGTGCTGTGGGTCGTTTGGTGATAGAGGGGACGGGGTGGAATACGACCTCGGGGCCTCGTCGTGGGGTTGTTTTGCTAACGACGGGGAGGGAGTGGTGGGACCAGCCCTGTTGGGACCGGGACTGGGATCGCCAGGGACTATCAGCGTCCCGTTCGGTACAGATTACTAGAGTGTTCTCCCGTCGTTGCCAGGGGGGACATAATGGTGTCAGCAGGAGCCTCGCTGACACCCATCGCGGCCTGGGGGACATAATGGTGTCAGCAGGAGCCTCGCTGACACTTCCATGCCTCAATTAGTGCTGGAAATATCATTTCAGTTTCCATGTTTAGATGAGCCAGTATTTGTGGTTCTGTGTTTGTAGGAATTTGTGTTTGTATTGCGACGTCCAGTGGAACTAAGGTTTGTGTTGCAAGGTTTACAGAAAATGGCATTGTGTTGCTATCTTTTGTTTGATATTCACTGCCAGACAGTGCTAGACGTAAGCCGGCAGCTCCACTGCCTTCCCCGTCACAGCCTAGGCTCAAATGTGGCCTGGAATGTTCTTACTGGCCTGGAATATTCCCTTTGGTCCAGCATGATCACTTTAGCCTGGAATGAGCCTGACCTGGAATCATCGCAATTTGGACAGTAATGGCTTCTTCGTCCTGGAATAAATCGTCCGGTCTGGAATGAATGCCATCGTTTTGGAATGATCCATCTGTTCTAGAACGACCCCTCCAGGTCTGGAAAGATCTTTCCCTGGCCGGCAACGCCACCCCCGAACCTCCACTTAAAGCGTTACTTCCAGCCAAGAATACTCATGCATTTCTAAGTAGACTCCAGAACTGGAAGAGGGTAATATAGAAGCACAACACATCCATGGGAAATAGGCGATAATTCCTGGAACTGAGCTCCACTGGATCTCAATGGCTACACCGTGTTGTGGGTGGAGTGATCCCACACATAGGCCCATCATCTGCTGAGGCTGATGCTGAATGGTTCATGTAATGTCGTCTTGCACCTCTCCCTCCTCCTGTGGCTCTCTCTCTCTCTCTCTCTCTCTCTCTCTCTCTCTCCAGGTCTAGAGGAACTGCCAACATATAAAGTGCACTGGAAGTGTAAGTTACGTCCAAGTGTCCGTTTTTTGTCACAACCAACGCATTGTACCAGAAGCAACAAATTAAGTCATACATAAAAGTAATGGAAATAAAGAATTCAAAGAGCCATGGCAATACCAGTCTCCAATGTGTAAACGCAGGAAAATGTATTGTATCGTTCGCCGTTAACTTTAGCACTTCCCTGGTCACAGTTTGTTTAGAATAAATAACTTTTTTCATTAGGGCCGAGAGAGAGAGAACAGGTAAGTTAATCCAATACAACCAGTTTCCAATCAGAGTGGATTTTGATCCAACTTTTGGTATTGCTCTTCCCATCCTCTCCGCTTTCGCTCTGAAATGAACCCGAGCCATACAACCTGCCTCGGGTTCGGGTTGGAAGTCCCGAAGTGATCGAAGCTGTAGCGAACACCTCCGTCTCGCTCTGTCGAGACACAGGCTTCGGTACAGCTTCGATCAGGAGTGTCGCTGGAAAGTCTTCCGTGGTTGTGTATATCCCGTCACCACATCCTTTGTGTTAGGTCCTGTTGGACGTTCTCTGGTAGGATACTGTGGAGGGGTCCTTCACGGATGCCAGACACTCCTCAGACTAGAGGGAGATACTGTCTCTCCTTCAAAGGTTCAGAATTTGGGGAAAGAGTTGCTAAAGCAAGTGGCGCCATATACCTCTGGCTGGAAACAGACCCCAGCATCATCAACGTCATCACTGCCATAATCATCATTATTATCATTATCATCATCATCATCACCATCATCACTGGCTCCACCATCACCACACATCCCACCCCACCATGATTAGGACGGAGTCTCTCATGTTGCGTAGTTTCATCACCATAAGTTTTGAAGGCTGTCTGAATCATGGCCTCCAGACGCTGTGACTCCTTAAGATTATTGATCTTGGAGGTTGTCAGTCCTGGAAGGATTACAACGTTTGGCCTATAGAGGTACCATGTCTGGCCTCTGGAGGTACCAGGTACCATTCCTGGCCTCTATTGACACCAGGTACCATACCTGGCCTCTGGAAGTACCATGTACCATGCCTGGCCTCTGGAGGTACCAGGTATCATACCTGGCCTTTGGAGGTACCCGATACCATACCTGGCCTCTGGAGGTATCAGGTACTATACCTAGTCTCTAAATGGTATGTACAATTCCATCCAACCCCACCCACCAGAACCACCGAAACCCACAACCAATCCCTTTACATTACAACCTTTAGTGAGCAGAATTACACAAAGAATTTTCCTTTTCTGTGGAAATAATTCTAAAGTATGGTAAATGCGGAGGTCGTCAGAGACAAATATGTAAATTCCATTTGATACTCATACATATGTGTCCGCTGGCATCAAGAGAATGGTATGCCAAACTCCCTCTCATTTATACTGTTTACCAAATCAATAATGAATGTAACAACGCGGTAATCTATTCAACTGATGAAGAAAAAGCAATGATATATTTCTTATTGCTTTAGAATCATGATAGCTTGTGGAAATTCGCCAACAACGCTGAACTTTTTTGTGCTGGAATAAAAGAAGCGAGGAACGTGTTTTTGAAATTCTCACGTTTGTTTATTATCAAATCATCAGCTGTCGCTTCTACTGTCACTTCCGACGGCCATTACCACAACATGTGGACGAATTCAAGTCCAGGTTACACCGTGTGGTGTGGAAGAGAGGCGTCTAGTACGCCCCTTCTCTCACCTCTGTACCCGCCCGGTCTTCAGTCGAAAAATTGTCCATATTAATTTGCATAAGTAATTCAATCAAGCCTTGTTATGTCTTTCTCCCTTTTGGCACATATTTCATGGCCTTTTACTTTCCAATATTTTTCTTGTTGTTTTACTTCTTAATTTTCAGCGCCAAAGGTTCACTTTTCGAGAGGTTGGTTCGCTCAGTGATTCGAAATGTTTCGGCGGGTTCGAATCATGGCTTCATCACCCTCCACAGGTGTGTGTGTGTGTGTGTGTGCATGTGTGTGTGGTTATTCATGGATATTTTCGTATGTATATCTGTGAGTTGTGATTTGTTTCCACATTCAGACTTGTAAATGAATCCGTGTTTGTATGAGCTACAGCCTGTGCGTGTAAAAGTCTTTTGCTCAATGCTGAGCTTCCGAACAGAACGAACTAGGGTGGAAGTAATAGTCTCTGTTGCTTATTTCAACAGAGCAATATACACAAGCCTTGGGTAACATAGCTTTGAGGTGCATCTGTCGCTTTGTTCGGTCCATATCCGTTCTGCATGTCTGCCTACGCCTGGAGGTGGAGGGGGGGGGGAGGGGAAGTCCAGTAACTGGATTAAATCTGAAGGGATTTTAGCCTGGCTGACCATAGCCACCAACCCGTGTGTGGTGGCGTCTTGCACAGAGGACTGGTTTATGGGACCAGACGCCACACCTCCAGGCTATACAGACTCGACTAAATACTCTCGTGTATTGCTGAATACTGTATTGATTATTATCAATGGCGTCATATGGTCTCCGTTGATTATATTTCTAAATGATGCCATATCAGTGTGACGGGCTCTCATCCTAAACACAACCACAACGTGGTGACAACCCTGTAAATGACGTCATGCATACAGAATTACAACATTCTGATTACTCTTCATGACCCCAGATTGGTGTCATGAGACGTGGGAGATAATCATGTAATCCTTGTTGAATCGATTATACTTCCCATAGGCTGAATGATTCGTTGATGTTCCCATGTCCCGCCCAGCCTTGTTTGGTGTTACTTGAGGGGGGGGGGAGCACTGAAGCTTCCTCCTGTAGTGTAACCTTAACCAGCTGGTCACCACGTTGTCAGGGTCAGGGAGCACCGTCTAAATACCTCACAGCGACGCTGTTTGCCTCCCTGACCTACTGAATAGAGCTGTACCCAACAGACGCCTCTGCTAGGACCAGCAGGACGATACAGGACCCTCGTGCATCCTAGCAGTACCCAGCAGACACCTCCTGCTGCGAGCAACAGGGGCAAGGATCAATAATTCCCGATGATATATTGTCCCGTCTCCCAACACATGGATAAGTTTTCCTCTCTGGTGTAACGCTGTGGCGAGAGGGTTGCCAACATCAACACAACTTGACAGATGTCATTCATCATCTTCAGGAAGACAGTGGCAAGCCCGTCCGAACAAGAAGGATCATACTGCAGCTTTGGCCGATCGTCTAGGGTGGGTATTAAGGATTCTCGCCTTTGGTTGCTGGTCAGCCGTGTGATATATAGGAAGTCATCAGTGTTGGGTGGGGGGGGGAGGGGGGAAGAAGGTGCGACGCTGGTGGAAATTGTGGCTGAAAACTGACCTCTTGCGACCGTCCTGTTGGGTCCGTCAGCAGAGGCTTCAGAAGCAGTAGAAAAAGGTCGTCATCAGAACCGTTCGTCAGCAGGTGAGGTCAGACCATGATGTCAGCCAGCGACTCTTTCTGTCCCTCTGAAGTCGGTACGTCTGGCGGCCCGACGCTCTCTCATGGTGACCACATACACGTACGTCACAGCGAGAAAGTCTGAAGTGCAACGGAAACCGAGTCAAACTGATCTTAAATTTATCATGGGAGGAAAGTTCAGCAAGTTCTGCCCTCCCCCTCTTCCCCGGTCTCTCGGTGCTCCTGCTTAAACGAGTTTTAAACTTGGGTCAAACTAGTGTAGACAGCGCCAGCCTGATACGAGGCAAGAATATCCTCTGGTCTGACGCTGGCTGGGGTGGTGGGATGGAGGAGTTGTTTTTCTCCTGAGTATAATAACAACCAGTAAACCATTTAACTCCTCGTATCTTGTCACGTGCTCTGTGTGTGTGTGTGGATGGGGGGGAGGGGAAAGATCTGGACCTTAAGTTCACTGTCAAGGGACAAGGTTAAGACAGTGTGTACCACAGTTGACCTGACACGGCTGGAGGGCAAGGCTCTTGAGAAGGATGTATGAGAAGGTGTGTGTGTGTGTGAGACTGCCTATCTGTACTGTACAGTGAGGGAGTTCCCACACTCGTAGGGCCCCCAACTCTTGAACATTATCTACAGTGGTACAACTTTTCGTATTCACGCAGTGCGCTGTCTGCATAGGAATGCCTGGGGATATTATGAACCCGGGTCTGGGATTCTGGGGATATTAGAACAGAAACCAACCTCATCAGCAAGCACGGGTCGTGTGGAGAACGCGTCGTCGTTTTCGTCCTAACTTTCAGCAGAGTCTGGTGAGGTCCGCACCAAGCGAGTGGAATACGACCATTGAAACAAGTGGAGGCAGCCACACACCCCAGTACTATGCAAGGATGATATTTGATGGAGGTGGTGGATAGCTATAGCCACCCGGCATGATTATCTTTAAGCAACGAGCGACCAGTCCACGACACCTCCTGCCCCAACTGACGCACGTTGTTAACCTGTCAGCCTTTGACAGCCAGTACAGAGGCGTAGGAAGGCTTGCAGACAGCAACGAATCACTGGGTCCTTTCGAATGGAACCTGTTGCGGAATGTGTAATGATCACCAGATCACACGAACGTTACAGAATAAAAAATAATTCAAGTTAACCTCCCTCGTGTTAGAGAAAAGCCAGGAGGGTTGACGACATACTTGTTGGTCGTAAATATACAACAGAATCGGAAAGCAGCCGTACATCTGGCAGAGCGACACCTCAGGTGGGTACACATACCTGTCGCCAAAATCTTATGTACGTCATATTCCTCGGTCATGACTCAAAACTAATATTCCCTGATTGCAGGGATGCTACCTGGACGGACCTTCACCTTAACTCTTGGTTGATAATGGTACATTGCTGGCTTTACGCACATAACACTTGGCATCAGTCAAAACACTGGTTCTGATGCGTTGTTTGTTTAACCTTAGGAAACGGATCAGCGAGAAATATTCGTAATACTGAGTAATAACACTTCGACTAACCTTGCAGTGATAGACAGGAGCAACTCTTCTAGCAGACCCTTCACTGGTCTGAACAAGAAACACACAAATCGTTCCAGAGTAACACATGAGCGCAAGTAAACACCGTCTTTCATGACTGAAATGTACTCCTCCGCCCTTCCTGTCCTGCCCCGACCGCATTACTCCCTGGAAACTAGGTCGCTGGTATTTCTAAGTAACTATATTCCCTCCTTACCTTATTCTCACCTGAGGCAGCTAAGACGCCCCTATACAATAAATTTATTTCTTTTCTGAGGGTTGAGTGCAACACAAATTCTGTCCAGGGCCGCATGCGGCCGGGGGGATGGGAACTTCATTGAACTATGGTTTATTCAGTTATTTGACCCTATGAGGGAAGGAGACGCGAAATATTATTGTGACTGCCAGTCAGACAACTGTCTACAGCAACCTGTCTGTTGTGTGATTTCAGACAGAACAGAACTAAGATTATTGTGAAATGTCTTACATAACGAAAAGCGTTTTTGTTCAGTGTTTGTTTAACGATATTAAAAAGCATATTGCGGTATATGAATAATTCAATTTGTACGGTTTTCTAAAGCGTTAGGGACCGAGAGAACCTGAATCCTATTTCTTAACTGTAAATACAGTCTTCCCTTGAACTATTCAGAGGTACTCAGTGTTATTGGAAAGACTAGGTATTCCATGCTAGGCTCTAGCCAATTTGAGTGTTGAGTCTACGCCGAGGTATAGCAATGTTCAGGAGTCTTAACACTATATACACGCTACTGTTGTCAGTGCCAACATAAGAAGGTTTTCAAACAAACCTCAGGCACCAGTGCCAACGTGATGTGAACTGGTGTCACTGCCAACACAGGTCTTCTGACTGAGGCACCAGTGCCAACATTACACGACAAATTTTGTTGTAAATGCTGGCACATTCCTGCTTGCCCGCGGACACATCTGCCACCATTACCACCCCCTACACTCTAACTACTGTTGTCACTGCCAACACAGCCCTCCTGGCTCTCTGTTGGCATAGCGACTCATTAGACCATAGAAATATATTAAACTTTACGACGTCCGTTGTAACTGTAGAGCAAATATTATTTTAGCAAATAACTTTCCGTGAGGCGGGGGTCTTGGCCCGGCACAGCGATGCCAGACATAAGTTGAGAAGTGAACCTTGTGGCAGAAGCTTAATTTACCGGCCGTGTTTCCTGCCGCCGCTGGTAATACTGCAGCCAGGGAAGAAGACACGCTAGAAGCAGGCTATATTTACGTCTATAGACCCCCTTCCCCCCTAGTTTTCTTAGCTGGGGACGTTAAGGACGACGTAATGCCAGTTTGCGTCGTTCCTGATGAAACTACCGGCGTCATCAAAGGGGGCCATCCACTGGGACGGAGGAGCTGAGTTAGTCGTAATAGCGGGGTTGGTCTAGCCTCAGCTGTGAGGGGGATGTTAGCTGGTGTCGTCCCAGGATGACCCGTGGTTAGCTGAGGGACCGCGGCTGAGAGATATGTGTTAGCTGAGCTGACCTCGCCATCCTAGACCTACTTCTCTGAACCCCCAGTCAGCTGGTGGGAGCTACTTCCCTGACCCCCATCAACTGATGGGGGTGAACGCCATTCCCCATCAACTGATGAGTTGACTGTCTCTTGGAAAACTACAGATTACTTGGCCGAAGAATCGCCGATCGCCAAAGTTTATTTATTTTTTGGTGGGGGTCAATCAGCAGCCTTAATCATCATCGAGATGCCGGAGTCTGCTGCTGTAGGGAGCGCAAAGTTTGTCGTGTGGGAAAAGTTTCTGAGGATCGACCTCAGGAGGGAGAGGTCCCTGCCTGAGGGAGAGGTATTAGTGGCGTCCTCAGCCCAATGTGGGCTGCGCTGAGGCAGTCTGTGGCATTGCACCGACAGCGGCCGACCCCAATGGTCCTGGAATATCGTCTCGTATGAGGCAAATGTTCTTAGAAAGCTGTTCTTGGTTCGAATGTCTCCTCTTACCGTTGGTTCTTGCAAGATGTGCTGGTTCTGGCCTCCTCTCCTCTCTCTACAGTCCACCTCCTTGAGGTCTGGTACCGTCTTTTTGCTTCGTTCCTTTACAGCCTCTCCAACGATTCTATTTTGCTCTCCGAGATGAAGAGACCAGACTCTCACGGCATATGCCAGCTCGGGGCGAGCGCACGGCAAATGTACACCCCCGGACATCATCCTCCGTGGACCTGAGGGCAATTTCGATACTGACCAAGAAATAGTTTGGCTTCCCCGTGATTCCTCTGTCGGGCTGCTCTGGTGACAAGGTCGGGGCCATGTCCAGTCCCGGGTCCCTCTCACAGCACGACGCTGCTCTGTTTCAACCCCTTCCCCATCCGCGTCACTTTACACTTCCAGGATTAATTCCGCGTTTCATATATTTTCTTTTTTTTTCTAGACAGTCCTCTTCACTCCTCTCTCCTTCTTCCTTCAGTTTATCGCCTCAGATGTACGGCTCACTGCAGTCGTCTTTGTTAGTAAGTATCTTGGACAGTTTCAGCAGCTCCCTGGCTACGAAACTCCACGCTGGAGGTAATCATAACTGGCCAGGCCTTTATGTCTTGACGATGTCAAGCAATTCTTTTTATTTCTCTCGTTTCAGAAATTGCATTTCTCATGTCCGCAGTCGCCACGGCTGCTTAATTGTAATATAGAAGTTTTAATTTATTTACAAGGCTATTTATTTCTTTCTTTTGAAGCCGCTTCGTCATTTACGATATCAGTTATCACCCTCATCTCTTCGTTGATGATCTGTAATCAAATGGTCACTGAAGATATCAGCCTATCATACTTGGCAAGTCTCATTAATACGTGTGTTCGACACTCTCCCTTGCATCACTTTCAGCGTTCGCTCAACGCCACACTTTGTTACAGTTACATGATACTTTTCAGGAACTACTGTACCCAGGGTTCCCTCTGGTACCCCCTCTTCCTCTCCTTACCTGCAATACAGGGCTGCTGAAACTGTAGTCGCTGTATTTGTTCCCCATCTGATGACAGGGTTACCCTCCGATTGGTCTGTTCCCGTGTGTGTGTGTATGTGTGTGTGTGTGTGTGTGTGTGTGTGTGATGAGTGCCACAAATGGCCCACCTCTGAGCCACAATGACCCACCCTCCTACCCCGGGCCACAGAGCCACAAACAGCCTCCCCCCTCCCTCCCTCCCCCCCATGACGTAGTGCCGGGGTGCCTGTCGTCCACAATATTGGCGCGTTGATGTAGTGCCAATGGCCGGAGATCCCCGCTGCTGGGATTTACCTCGTTGACATTAAGCCCGGAATGTCATACTCGTATGTCAGGGTTAGTGTTGGTCTCCTGGGCTGGTCTCCCGGGCTGGTCTCCTGGGCTGGTCCTCCTGGTCTCCTGGGCTGGTCTCCCGGGCTGGTCTCCGGGGCTGGTCTCCTGGGCTGGTCCTCCTGGTCTCCTGGGCTGGTCTCCCGGGTTGGTCTCCCGGGCTGGTCTCCTGGGCTGATCTCCTGGGCTGGTCTTCTGGGCTGGTCTCTTGGGCTGGTCTCTCGGGCTGGTCTCCTGGCCTGGCCTCCTGGGCTGGTCTCCCGGGCTGGTCTCCTGGGCTGTTCTCCCTGGTCTCCTAAGCTGGTGTAAGACAGACAACGACATTCAGAAACACGAAAAGTTGAATGAAATCTCTTGACGAAAAACCTATTAAAAAAAACCCTGTTAATGACACCTGTTGACGAAACTGTTAATGAGGTATTTTGATGAGAACCAATTGATGAACCTATGCATAAAAAGTAGCAATAAAACTAATCAATGAAAACCCATCAGTGAATCATATCAGTGAAGACCTATTTATGAAAGATATTTATGAAAACCCATAATGAAACCTATTAATCAAACCAGATTCGAAAACTGTTGTATAACAGTGAGTCATAGCTAAACAATTGTATTATAAATCCTTCGTGATCTATATGTATAAGTCATTCATTAAATACATTACGAGTTTGGGAAAGACCCGGTCATGCGGCCACAATTTTCAGCATAATCATGATTTGCTGCATGACAAGGCCAACGATCCGCGATGTTGATGTCGTTCTTATCATTACGCCGGTGTGTTCCGCCTCGCCAGGGAAACATAAACAGATTCTGATGTTTCCCTGTCATGTTTACGTTCTCACCTCTGACTCATCTCTTGAAATTTACATGTGTTGGTCCCAGATACGTTCACACAGTCGAAAATATTTCGATCAGCCTCCCAGGAGATCACCTTTAACTGTTCTTACGTTCTGTATGTCTATATATATCCTATAGCCATTCGCACTGCGGCCTGAGTGGTTTGCAAGAGGCGCGTGTGTGTAAAACACCTACAGTGTAAAAGCCTCAGAGCCGTGATGAATCTGTTGTCGGGTCGAGTTTTACATATTACGTCGTGGGAATTATGGCTCTGTCTTGCCCAGGGAGAGGAGACTGATGGCCTTATATGAAGGATGGAAATATATCGGCAATATAAAGCCTGAGGGGAGAGAGAGAGAGAGAGAGAGAGAGAGAGAGAGAGAGAGAGAGAGAGAGAGAAGAGAGAGAGAGAGAGAGAGAGATTCTCGAAGGATATTTGTACTAATAGCAAAAGACATTCCAATTATTTACGCATAAATATCATGAAAAATATGATTGGAAAACAGGAGAGATTTAACAATACTTCAGACATGTAGCATACAAAACGGTACAGTAATTTTGTATGGTACGTGGGGGTCAGGGGTGCTACAATGGACGGTACAGAGGGAAGGGGTCATTACAGACGGGAACAGAAGTAAAGAATGAGGTCAGAGGTCATTGTCCAGATTCCCCAATACGTTAGGTCATCCTGAAGGAGTCAGTAGTAGAATAAGGCCAAAGGTTAGTTTCCAAACAAGCGAGTTGATCATTTCAAGATTCAGTCTCCGGTACATGCAGGATTTTGGGTCACAGCGCCGAGGTCAGAGGTGGAATAAGGTTAAAGGTCATCGTACAAATAGACAGCTAACAATGTCATGACCCAGACCTGGACACCTGGCACATGTAATTACTTGTTTGGCCGCACTCGAGTTAAGTCAT
>JAUUDW010579815.1:1442-11920 GCA_032361385.1 Panulirus guttatus | reverse complement strand
ATAATGATAATGATAATAATAATAATGAAGTCACAGAGGGTAAAGTAAAAATTTCGGAAGATAAAAGCTATAAAAAGCACTCAAGCAAATTACCTGTGTACTTCACGTCATGAAGGTCTCTATCATGAACATCTGGCAATTGGGAAGCAATGTTCTGATGTGCAGTAAAGATCACCAGGCATTTCTGGGCTAGTTCACAATAAGCTCCACTTAGCTTTAGCAGTCCTTCCTTGACACGTATCATCTTCACAGCTTCATTCTCACCAACACGTTCAACCACTGTCAGAAAGTAAATTCATAGATATAAGTACTATAATATCTATATAACACTACATGTTTGAACAGATATTATTTATAACATTCTCATATACACTTTCACATATAAAACAATCCAGGTGAAGGACTTTGCCATTTCTCATTCTCCTTCTGTTACTTGGTGATGTAGTAAATAGTCATCATGCTGACAGTGGTCCTTCATAAGTGCCACCTTGGAGTTGCCCTTAGTCAGCCTCATGCACAACTCCATCTTCTTTTGAAGGCTTAAGACATTCCTCTTGCACTTCATACGAGATGTAGACGGCTTTGAGGAGTTGTCAGGCAAATACTGATGATGCTTGAAAGGGGCTATTGTCCACAGTAGTAATCAAGGGTGCATAAAATACACAAGTGTACAAGACAGCATACAACACCACAGCAGAAAGCACATGGAAAATGATAAATAATCACCAGCACCACAAAACATAGGGAGGTGAATACTCTAATTGCTGCGGTGTAGTGCGCATACACATTAAAATATTCTTTTATTTTTTAGATTTTGGAAGGTTGCCAGCCAAAACTGAAAAACAATAGTTGGTTTGAACATTTTGTTGTCTCGAATTATGGATAACAGGTGGTTTACTGTATATAGATAAGGAAATATATAGCAAGCTGTCCATGTACTACATAAGGCCAAAACGACAATAAACCCCTTAATTTTGGTTATCACAACTAAAGAGGCACAAAGGACTAATAGAGAAGGTCAACAAGAGGGCAATATGAATAGTACAAAAATTAGGAGCTAAATTACAGGGAAAAGCTAAAAGCTTTAGATTTATCTCCTCTTAATGCATGTAACCAACGTAAGCCATCTTAAAAAAGAGAAAAGTGAGAGGTGACCTGATAAAAACTAGTAAGTCTTTATCACAATTTAATGCAAATGACAGTGAACAGTTCTTCAAGAGATGTAGGGATACAGCAATCAGACAACATAAATAATTTACAAATTTTCTTGAAAAAACTTGTAAAGAACTTTTATAGTATAAGAGTGGAGGATGAATGGAACAGAATGACATATGACATACTTAATGGAGACACCATACATAAATTTAAGATATGAGATAGGAAGGAATGTTCAAGAAATGGGGCCCCATGAGTGTAAAGCTCTCTCTCCATACAGAACATATATATAGGAAATCACAAACAGGTAAACAGGTAATTGCACACACACATTCACATGACTCTCTACAAAGGAGAAATTATCTGAGAGGCAACACAGTTTTAGGGAAAGGAAGTCATATTCAATGAGCCTTTCTGATTACTGTGAGAGAGAGTGAGCTCTGTCTCAGAGAAAGGATAAGGCTGGGAAGACTGATTTCTCTTGACTGCCAAAAAGCATCTGAAAGAGTACAACATGGGAGGCTGATTAAGATGCTGCAATAACAGGCAGGAATAAGGGGGAGACTCCTTCAATGGACGGAAGATTATCTTATTGGTGGGGTGCCTAGGGTTCTGTTCTGGGAGCCTTACCCTTCTTGATCTATGTGAATGACTTGCCTTAAGGTATGGACTCTTACCAGAACATCTTTGCAGATGATGCAAAACTCATGAGGGCAGTAAAAAATGAGGACAAATGCATTAGCTTACAGACTCCAAAGGCGGTCTGTTACATGGCTGATGAAATTCAACCCAAGCAAATGTAAAGTAATGAGGATGGGACAAAGAGAAAGGCCTCAATATGATTGTTATTCGACTGGAAATAAGCTTATATATTTTGTGTGAGAAAGACTTGATTGTCAGCATTGTGCCTAACCTCTCACCAGAGTCCCACATCAGAAGAATACTGTTTTCTGACAATTATCAGAATAGCTCTGAACCATATAGCTATGGAAATATTTAGAATGCTGTTTATATCATAGAAATGGGTAAAACTAAAAGATGTCTCTATAGTCTGGTCATCTTAACTAAAGAAGCGCAGAGTTGATAGAGAAGGTCTAGATGTGGGCAACAAAAAGAGTACCTGAATTAAGAAAGTTAAGTCATAGGAAAAGGCTAAAGGCTTTAAATTTGCTCACCTTGGAAGAGAGAAGAGTGAGTGGTGAAATGATCACAACCTTTAAGTTTTAAAACAGAACAGTGACATGGACTGTGAACAGTTCTTCAAGAGATGTAGGGATGGAACAACCACAGGACAAAACATGAACACGAATTTAAATAAGAAACATATTGAAAAAGATGTAAAGAAGTACTTTTATAGTATAACAGTGGTGGATGAATGGAATAGAATGACAGAGATATGATTAATGCAGAGAGCATATATAAATTCAAAAAGTTGCATAATATTATAGAAAGTTCAAGAGATGGCACCGCAAGAGTGTAAAACTCCCTACCCATACAATACAAACATGTAATTACATGCAAATAAACTTTAGGAAAAATATTTCGGACAAGGCAGGTAAAAGTCTAAAACTTTTCCATAATACCATTAGGAATAAATCATCACTTAAACAGCTGCTAATCAAGCTAAGGGATTCAGAAGGAAGAATTATAGAGGATGATGTACGGAACTGAATAACGCATTCATAAAAGTTTTCAAACAGGAAGATACTACAGCCATATCACCAGTGAATTAGAGTAGAGAATGGGTTTCAGGAAATAGTGAGATATCTACAAAAGACATTAGCAAAAGACTGTACTAAAAGGTTTTGACCTATACCAGCCTTATGGTCATAATGATATTTCACCATATGCGCTACAGATGTGTCAAGATACACTAAACAAACCTCTTGAAATAATATTTAAGATGTTGCTGGAGAGGCAAAATGGCAAGGGAGTGGAAAAGGAGAAATATCATTTCTATCAATAAGAAAGTAGACAGGGAAAAGGAAATGAACTACAGACAGGTTTCGCTAATGAGTATGGTCTGCAAGGTTCAGGAAAAAGACAATGAGAAAGTATATAATTATAATGACTTTCTACAGAGGACAATTTTAGAAAGAGGAGGTCACAAGTAACAAAGCTCTTACATTTCTACAAGAGTGAGCTCTATCTTAGATAAAATGGAAGGCTGGAGTGCTAGAAAGGATTTGATGCTATAGCTCATGGGAGACTGATTAAGAAGCTGGTTCACCAGGTAGGAATATGGGAAAAACTCCTCTGATGAATAGACAATTATCTAAGTGGAAGGGAACAAAGAAAGCCAACTCAAAATGAGTTGAGGTTACCAGTGCAGTGCTACAGGGTTCTATTCTGGGACTAATATTATTTCTGATCACTGTAAATGATTTCCATAAGTTTGCAGATAATGCAAAGATTATGAGGGAAGCAAAAACTATGGAGGATTCCACTGCCTTACAAGACCATGCCACACTCCAGAGTTGGTCTGATACATGGTTGATGAAGTTCAACATGAGTAAATATGAAAAAATGTGGAGGAACCAGAGTGAAACAAGACCTCAATATGATTATCACCAAACAGGAAACAAGCTACAGAAGTATGTGCATAACAAACACCTGAGAGTGAACACTGTCCCTAATGTGTTGCCAGACTCCCACCTTAGGAGAATAGTTAAGGAGACCAAGAATCTGCTACAAAAATATTACGACAGCATTCTAAGTACATATACGACAAACATTCTAATAACATGTAGAAGCTTGTAAGTGTGTCAGCACAACAAGCATAAAAGTGCTGGTGTAAGGGCTTATTGTCAAATGAGTTGCCACTTCCCTTGGAGTAAGGCCTTATTGTCAAGTGAGCTGCCACTACTCATGTTTTATGTTTCATTTCAATTTAGCCAAAAAATCTATATCAATTATCATAATAATAAATCTTTTTTTAATCAGTATGATTAATTGACAATTCTTTACATAACAGCAAAATTTTAAAGTTTGAAAAAGTAACAGCTGTACCAATCAGATGCAGTGTAATTAAGATCAGGAGGGTGCTGACAATAATGCCTCCAATTGTGGAAGAAACACCTGCTTTGTTTAGGTCAACTTTCAATGCTGAAAGAGTCAGTGTCCATAAAATCATTCTCCACAAAATCCAGCGAGATCACCATCATTATAAAGTAATTCAAGATCCTCTGCCTGGTCCTCTGAATCTATCAAAGGCCACTCAATTTCCTTCCTAGAAAGTTCATGGGATTAATGCATCCTCTTTGGCAAGTCTGGAGGTGACTGACAGTGGGAAGAAATTAATGTGCAGTGCCAACTTGGCAACCAACCATGTCCAGCTAATTGCCTTGAAATGAAAGCATGAAACTCAGTGCATTTTTCTATGTCTAGAGGATTCTTCTTGATTAAATGAGAATGGAAGTCATTTTGTGGATAATTGTGTTGAGAGGGGTTTATTCCTTGCAAACACCTTTTTTCAGCACAAGATGATCCACATACATGAATGGATGAGGAATGATGGAAGAGAAGAGCAAAAGGCTTTGACTGACTATGTTGCAGTGGATGAAAGATTGAGAAAGGCCATGCTAGATGCTACAGTTGTGAGAGGATTCTTTGGAGACTCTAACCATTTCACAGTTCTTGTGGGGATGAGGGTCAGGGAGAAGTGGTGGTATGGTGTAAGGAAAATTGGAAAGTAAAAGTGTTGCCAAGAGAAAAGATGAATCAGAAAAAATGCAGGGAGGAGTATGAAAGGAAGGTAATTGAAAGCTTATATGGAAGTGCAGTGAATGTAGGGATGCAGTCATGTGTGACTAAGGTGTTTAAAATGTTTAGAGAAATACTATCAAACATTGTATTAGTAGTTGGATACAAGGTCATGAGATACAGAAATAAAATGAGCAATGCATGGTGGACAGAAGAGATTAGATATGCCGTGGAAGAGAAGAAAAAGGCATATGGTATATTGCTCAATAGAAATGTACCAGTGGAAGTTCAGCAAAGGAGGGAAGAATACAACCTATGTAGGTGGAATGCTACATAGCTGACAGGGGAAAGCAGAGCAAGAGCAGATGAAGATCTTGGATGAAAGTTATGGGAAAAGTTTAGATATAATAAGAAACTATACTGGAAGGAGGTGAAACAGGAAAGAGATGTATATAAGAGTGGGAATGTTAATGTGAGAAGTATGGAAATGGAGTTGCTGAATCAAAAGGAGGAAGTGAAAGGAAGATGGAAAGGGTATTTTGAAGAATTTATGAATGTGGGAGAAGGGGAGGCAGCAGTGGTTACATGTATGGGTATGGAGGATGGAAGGAAGAGGATACAAGTGCAAGGGCCTAGAGCAAAAAAGGGAGATAAGAAGGGCAATAATGAGGCTGAAGGTAGGAAAGGCACCTGGAGTGGATGGGACTACAGCTGAAATGTTGAAGTATGGAGGATAAAGTGTGATAAAGTGGATGCATCTGGTATGTAGTTTAGCATGGAAACAGAAGGTTGTGCCTAAGGACTGGGAGAAAGCTATCATTGTTCCTTTATTCAGAGGAGAAGGCACTAAGGATGTACATAGCAATTATAAAACAAGTATACCCAGGAAAAGTGTATGCAAGAAAGTTGATTGACAGAGTAATGGAAGTGACTGAATGCACAATAAGTGAAGAGAAAGGTGGTTTCAGGAAAGGTAGGGGATGTATGGATCAGATGTTTGTGGTAAAGATGGCCGTGGAAAAGTATTTAGCGAAAGGTAAGAAGTTGTATGCAGCTTTTATGGATCTGGTGAAAGTGTATGAGAGAGTCAAGTGGAATGCTTTATGGGATGTGTTAAGGATATATGGGGTATGGGGACAACTGCTGGATGGTGCAAAAGCCTTCTACAGGGTAGCAAATGCATGTGTAAGAGTTGATGGAGAGTTGAGCAAAAGATCTGGTACACAGGTAGGTGTGAGGCAGGGCTGTGTGATGTTACTGTGGCTTTTTAATATGTATATGGAAGGAGTGATAAGAGAGATAAAAGCATAACTAGGGAAAATGGATGCAGAGATGGAGTGTGGTGGTGAGATATGGTGGCCAGTGGCAACCTGTTTGTAGATGATACTGTGTTGTTTGCTGAAAGTGAAGAGGAGTTGCAGAAAAATGTAAGTGTGTTTTATGATGTGTAAGCCTAGGAGATTGAAGGTAAATGCAAGTAAAAGTACAGTAATGGTGTTTGAAAGGAAACAGAAAGTATATATTTTGTAAAACCATATAGAGTGAAAGAAGAAAGTGTACTAAATTGTGCTTCAGATATGAAGGGAGAAAGACTGGAAGAGGTGAGAGAATTTAATTATTTGGGAGCTGTCTTGGGTAAGTTTGGTGATATGGAAGTAGAGATAAGGGAAACAGCAGTACAGGGTAGAAGAGTTCCTGGGTCCCTTAACAAAATAATGAAGGGTAGCGGTGTAAACATGGAAGTGAAGAGAGGATTAAGGGACAGCATAGTCCTCCTGACTTTGACCTAAGCAGCCGAAACATGAACATGGAATGAGCCACAGAATCCAGGCAATGGAAATGAGCTATTTGAGAAGAGCATGTGGCGTGACTAGATAAAATGAAGAAAGAAATGAAGGGGTATATGAGAGATGAGATATGGCAGTGAATACAAAGGGAATGAATAGTGGAGTGGTAGAGTGGGTGAAACGTAATACTCTGAGGTGGTCTGGGCATGTGGAAAGAATGCAAGACCGGGAGTTTACAGAGAGAGTGTATGACATTACAATTAAAGGGGTTGGTGTGAAAGGAAGACCACCTGTGACATGGGCAAATAGGGTGGAAGAATACCAGACGGAGAAATGGTGGAAGAATGCATGGAATAGTGTATGCCAGGGAGGCATGTAAGGACATGGATAAGTGGAGACTC
Source organism: Panulirus guttatus (assembly GCA_032361385.1). Taxonomy (NCBI): domain Eukaryota; kingdom Metazoa; phylum Arthropoda; class Malacostraca; order Decapoda; family Palinuridae; genus Panulirus; species Panulirus guttatus. Next base: position 4,875 of record JAUUDW010579815.1, on the reverse strand, counting down.
TTTTGCCATGGCCACCCCTTGATGGAATTTCCAAGAGGGAATGGGCATCAGATATATAGACAGATAGATAGATAGAAGACTCACTCCCCTCACATTAATTTATGTCTAGAGGAGTTAAGGGGTTAAGGTATTTGTAAGGGTATTTGGGCTTTCTCTATTGGTTAATGGTTCCACTGACAGGACTGCCAGGTTATGATCTTGTGGTATCTGAAGAAAGCAAAACTAATAACCTCACTTCAAAAATTATTGCACTATGATTCTCAAAACACCATACACTTACGACACACAACTGAATCAATGTTACTGCGCATCACCACTTAGATGGGGAGGCTTAGCATGAGCTAAAAGAATGGTGTACTCACCCTCTTGATGAGCAAGATCTCTTGACCTTTCTGCCTGACTTAACTTCTCCTTTAGCAATCTAACTTCCTCTGCTGGAGCCTTTGAGGAATGAGAATTAAGTTTCAGTAATCCATGATAAATGAAATATTGTCCATCTGTCTCTCTATCTACTCTCTAACTCTATGTCACCTGAAACTGATCTGAAAACAACTCACACAAATCATGAAATACAGAGATGTAACACAGAAAAGTCCTGATGGTTGTGAATATAAAATGATCTTAGAAAAAAGGAAAACAAGTGCAATGTATTTGTCAAAAAGTATTTAAACAATAACTTTTTTTATGCAGGAATGTCTAGTTACAGACAAATGGCCAAATCAAAGCTGGGTCTTAATTGAAATATATAGATGTTAATGAAAGGGAAAAAGATGAGACAAAGGAGAGATTATTCTCAAATTTTGGGGGATGTGAAAATCCTGTCTTTTAAATAAGCCAGATCATATCTATTGGCAAAGACATGATAGGATAGTGAGTTCAAAGGCTTCAAGGTGTACAGAAAGAAATAGTGATCAAAAGGCCTAACCTCGAGCAATCATGTGATGCAGCAGCTTGCTGAGTACTATGTGGTCTAGCTACTGAAGAAGGCAAAAACCAAAGTAATTCCTAAAGAAGAGGGAAAGTGAACCAACATTGCAGCACAGAGCAAGAAGGTAAAGCTTTGAAGTTAGCCTGGAAACCAACCACTCTCCTCTCTTCCTACTCGTACTTTGTCTGTTTCCTGGTGCTACCTCACTAACGCAGGAAACCGTGATCAAGTATAATAAAAAAGATAATGTAAAAAAAAATGAATTCATGGAAAAGTATCAAAATATCTCAAATCAATATTTTCAAACTGCATGATAAACTGACATGCAAACAAATCTCAAAATCCAAATACATAGTGAAAGGGTAAATTCAAAACTTTTGTGTGGAAATAATACCAAGAAGTAGTAAATGCAAATAAATAAGTTGTTATAACCTAAAAGAATATAGAATATCATAAAAATTAGTTGTAAAAAAAAATTGGCCATCAGCAAATTTCAGTTTACTGATCTGATGTAAGGTCTCATGATAATGTAAAAACACTTTGATATTACAGTTAACATTATTTATTATCATTTGAACTAAATCAATATTACAAAATCTAAAACAACATGTGAAGTAGTTATTCCAATTCTAGAATATACAAACCCAGGAAAGAACTAACAATTATCTCATACTTTCATCATACTTGAAAGACTGCAGGAGAAAATTAATGATTGAAAAAAACCTTGAGTATTATCTTGAAACTTAATTAGTAAATATCAGATGAATAAAAAAATCGTGAAAAAACAGCTTGGGAAACAGCTTGAAACTTAATAGGTACAAGATTTTTGGATCACAAAAACTCTACCAAAGCAAATACATCTTAACAGTCAAGAATGAATTTCAACTAGTATTACGACAGAATCATAAAGATTTATGTCTTTTTGGAAAGAGATAACTTATGATTATCTTGCAAGCATGCATAAGTAATTCAATTATTTATGCATTACTAGTTTCCATAGGAGATAATGAAAATATTAAACTGAAAATTCTTTAAGCATATGGCAGCAAAATGAAACCGAAGACATAATTAGCAGAATGTTTATGGAAACAAAGAATATAGTATGGATTCTAAAAGCAGGTAAGCTTATAGAACAAAAAAAGCATACAAACCAGCAAAAAAATATAAAAAAGCAGACAGATTCTTTGTGCACTGCTCATACCAAAAATTGAAAACTATCCTTCAAGCTTATGAAGGAAATGCATGAAGGAAATGTAATATATGGTATCATTTAGACAGAGAAATTGTACCTGAAACAAAATGTGCAGACTGTGGACATGAAAACAAGACTGCCATTTAGAACTAATACAGAACAAGGTGTCAATGAGCACAGAAAAAGTGATATTGAATATACAGAGGAAGATTAAGAAAATGTAAATGAATCAAATGAAAAACCGAGCATTAATATACATCAAACTGACAAAAGTGTAAGAAATATAAATATAGGAATGAAGTCAACAAATGACAGGAAACAGAAAGAAAGTAAAGAAAACAGAGGCATTAATAAATAGGATGAAAGGCAATAAATCTATCTATCTATATCTCTGATGCCCATTCCCTGCAAGAGCTCCCATCAAGAAAGGTGACCACGTCAAAAGAATCACCACTTACCCATGTCCTTACATATCTCCCTAGCATACCCCATTCCACACATTCTTCCTCCATTTCTCTCTCTCTAGTACTCTTCCACCTATTTTAACTTTATAAAACATGCAGGGAAGAGGGACAGAAGGATGTGCAACTCTGCAACAACCAAGAGTGTGGGAGGGTGTTACAGAGCATGGATGGAATGGATCAAGAATGGTGTGGGTGTAAATAAAGATTGGGATAGTGAAAACGCGTGGGTATGTGTATACATACCTGTGAATATGAAGACTTTCGAGGGACTGTACGAGGTAAGGATGAAATGAAGCTTTTCTGGGGAAAGGAGGCAGCAGTTGTTACATGCATGGGTATGAAGGATGAAAGGAAGAGGATACAAGTGCAAGAACCTACAGCAAAAGGAGAGTTAAAAAGGGCAATAATGAGGCTGAAGGTAGGAAAGGCACCTGGAATGGATGGGATTATGGCTGAAATGCTGAAGTATGGAGGAAAAAGTGTGATAGAGTGGATGCATCTAATATGTAATTTAGCATGGAAATGGAAGGTTGTGCCTGAGGAATGGGAGAAAGGTAATAATGTTCCTTTATTCAGAGGAAAAGGTGATAAGGATGTATGTAGCAATTATACGGGAAAAAGTCTGTTAAGTATACCAGGAAAAGTGTATGCAAGATTGTTAACAGATAGAGTGATGGTTTTGACTGAATGCAGAATAACTGAAGAGCAAGGCAATTTAAGGAAAGGTAGGGGATGAGTGGATCAGATTTTTGTGGTAAAGATGACCGTAGAAAAGAAGCAAAAGGTAAGAAGTTGCATGTGGCTTCTATAAATTTGGAGAAAGCATATGACAGAGTCAGGTGGAATTCT
>JAUUDW010579260.1:0-11324 GCA_032361385.1 Panulirus guttatus | reverse complement strand
ATCATCCCTTGAGACCGACGGTACGATCATTGAGCACAACGGTACGATACTTGAGCATGATGGTACCATTATAGAGTAAGACGGTGAGATCCTTATACATTATGGTACGATCCTAGAGCACGACGGTACGATCCTTGAGCTCGAACTTACGATTCGTGAGCAGAACGGTACTACCCTTAAGCACGACGGTACGATCCCTGAGCACGACGGTACGATCCCTGATCACGACGGTACGATCCTCGTGACCATTGAACTGTTCGTAGATGTTATATACAACGAAACACATTACATACGAACCTCGTTGCTGCTTTATCTAGGGCCAGTCTGGTGTGATTTAGTGCCAGGGAACGTCATGGTGACGAGTGTGGTGGCTCTGGGTAAAATGATGGACACCTTTGCTCTCCTGCTGCTCCTCCTGTGGGTTAAGCTGCATCCCTGATCGTGGCGCAGCCTTGGAGCTGCAGGAGCTCCTGAAGAAAAAAAAAGGTCCTTACAGAAAGGGTTTCCGGGGTAATTATAAACAAAAGGATGGATATATGTATATATAGACACACATGCACACACAAAGGCGCACACACATATAGACATTCAAACACACACTTACACTTGGGCACACACATGGGAGACGTTTTATATAGCTAACCTGTTGTCATGGCTGCATCTCAGAAAGAATTACTGACAAACATCAGAACAGCGTTTTAAATACATGGATGGGAAATAATCAGCAAACTGTTCTCATCCTATATTGTTCCAGAACCTGAATGTACTTTTCAGGTTTGGTAACCGCACTTAAAGAAGCAATTTGATTTAGTAGAGAAGGTACAGAAGAGGGCAACAAAGATGATAACTTAATTACGAGAACTGGGGTACAGGGCGAGAAGTTACTCGTGACGGATTTGCCCACCGTGGAAGAGAGACGAACAAGAGCTGACTTGATCAAAACAACTTCAAGTTTCTAAATTAGTTTGACGATTTCGACCGTAAACAGTTCTTGGATGGATGCAACGACAGGACGGCCAAAGGCAGTAACAAGAAATTATGCAAGGAACGTGTTAGAGAAGATGTGAAGAAGTACCTTGACGGTGGTAATGGATGAATGGAATAAACTAAAGTGACGACATTGCAAATGCTAATAGTATAAAACGAAGTGTAAAAAGTTGTATGGTAGCAGGGAATGCTCAAGAGACTGGGCCCCACGAATGTACAAATCCCTCTACATACTGTAAGAAGAGATACCTATAAATAGGTACTTATACACACACACAAACACACACACACACACACACACACAAGCGGCCAGGTCTGCATGTGGTGCACGAATACATTCGTTGATCTAAGGCAACACTCTCGAAAAAAAAATCTTGACTTGAAAAACAGGATAACTAATCCCCACTTCCAGCTGCACCAGCTCCTGTCTCGCCACCTCACTCGTTTACGCCACTTGAAATTAGTTCCCCTTTCCTCCATTGCTTCTTTCCCTAGCGCCAGCTGGATGTAAATACTTCGGTTAACGGAGCTAACGCCGCGCCGCCCAGCCAGTCTTGACATCGTTATTGATTTTGGATCACTCGCTCAATTTGCTCTCGGCTGGTTACGTTTATCGATTCGTCTGATCGTCTCTGTTCGCTTTTTCTCCTCGTCTTATTGATTCATTCGCCTATCCTGTTTACCTCACCTCCTTTACTTGCGTCGCGTAGCTAAGGCGCTGCTTCAAATACTCGCTTCCGTCTGTCTTCATGTCTGAGTCTTGTGTAGCTGCTCTTCATTATTAATGATCAACATCTTTTGCATATATAAGCTACAGAAGCTTTCCTGTCCTTTCATTCGTATACTTTCTTATTTCTGAATATATCTTATGTCTTACTTTTTCTTCCTTGTATCTTACTCCAATACCTTCGTGTATACCAGAGTTTTACCATACCACGATATTGTAAGGTACTTTTATTTTTCTAAGATATCTCTTGTTTCGAGAAACACACGAAGAATGGCTTCATTCGCTCACGTTCACAGTTTGGAAGCCATATATACTGTACAGAACCCAAGACTCCCCTATCACAACCAGGCCCCACAGACCTTTCCGTGGTTTCCCCTGACCCCTTCGTATGCTTTGGATTAGCCCACTGACGGCACGTCGTCCCCTATATACCATGTCGTTCCAATTTGTTCTATCCCTTGCACGCCTCACACCCTCCTATAGTTCCACTCGCAGCCGTATCCACTCCCAGATACCTAAAACACCCCACTTCTACCATATTCTCTCTATCCAAACTTATTCTCCAACTGTCCTGTCTCTTTCCACTAATAAACCTAATAACTTTGTTTACATTCTCACATTTACTCTCAGCTTTCTCCTTTCACACACTCTCCTAAACTCAAACACCAGCTCTACAGTTTCTCACTCGATTCTGCCCCCAGAGCCGTTTCATCAGCAAACAACATCTGACTTATTTCCCAGGTCCTCCAACACCCGACAGACGGCGGACTTGACCCTCTCTCCAAGAAACTTACATTCACCTCTCACCATTTCATCTAAAAGCAAAGTATACAGCCATGGTAACATCACACATCCCTGCTGCAGACCCACCTTCGCTTGGAACAACACACTCTCACACCCTCCTTGCACACACGCCTTTCTTTCTTGGTAAAAAAAACTTTCATCACTTCCAGCAGCTTTCCTAAATCCTTCCGTGGAGTACCTCTATCATCTATATAATATATATGGTAAATCATTTTCCTTGCGCCTTCTATCCTTCCAAACTCACTGAAGATCGAATTACTGCACTCTCCCCTCCACATCAACTTCATCATGCGATTTTGAATCAATCTAACAAAGTGGGAAAGACTTTGGAGAAAAAGAGAAAATGAGAAGTACAATTTAACTATCTTTATACAAATATGATAAACAGATCAAAGCTAACCCAGTGCAGCCTAACTCAGCCAATCATAACAAACCGTACCTTACCTTAATACTAGCTTAGCCTAACATAGCTTAGCACAGCTAAACTGAGGGAAGATAACAGTGACTTAAGAGCCTAAATACCTGCGTAATCTCTTACTAATGTAACTCAAGAAAAGAAAATGCCCTTTTAACCCTACTGTTGTGGATAAGAGTGCTATAAGTCAGCAACTACCATCCAAATCATTTTATCAAAGTGGCATCTCATGGGTGATGTAACACGTCCAGACGCAGTGTTCCTGGCGGTTATCACACACAAAAACATCAATGTCATCTCGTAACATTGTCAGTCTTCTGATATGTCCGACACTTCCCACGAAAATTTACATCTTTATGTTGATCTATGAATTCCCAGGAGAGATCTCCAGAGCTTGTGTTCGGCGCTCAGTCGAAATGATATGGTAAACGAACGAAAATCTCCGACGTGATCGTGTATCTCGTGGAAAAAAAAAAGTGACCATAATTTCCACAGCGAACGTCCAAACCAATTTCCTTTATCACTCTAATCTTACGGCTATCTGGCCTCAAGAAAATGTTGAAATTCAATAAACATCTACTGAAAATTATGTATATAAAAAAATGGATCTATAAACATATATAAAATCTTTTACAAAAGAAAAAATGAAAAAGAATGCCGAAGTCTGACGTCAATTTACAGGAGAGGAACATTAATGGAAAAGGACAAAGACACGAGAAACAGCTCTCCTCAGAACCTCCTCTGTTACTGAGCGCCAAATATCTCTTTTCTCTCTTCACAAATTTGTCCGTTTCTCGATAATTACCAAAACTTTTTTTCCCCATGGAAAGTCAGTAAATCCAATACCAAATTGGTACAGGGAGAGTAAATGATTATCAACTGCATGTAAACAGATCGACAGAATTTACATTTCTCAGTATGCAAGTGAATGTGTCTGTGTGTGCGTTCTTTTAGGAAAGTGTTCTTTTCCTCCTGACTGTTCCCCACACCCACCACAGACAGCCACGGCTCTGAAAAATACTAACTTAGTTACAATGTTTTGCGCCAGGATTAATCTATTTACCGTCCTCTTCTGCCACTCCTAATCTTAATCTTACTTCTCCTGAAGACATGTTTGTCATTGTAGAAACTGGTGTGCACTAGGAAAGTAGGATATTGTCTTTAGCATATAACCTCGTCGTAGACCATTGCCTCCAGTCTATAACCTTGTCACAGACCACTGTATCCAACAAACAACTTCGTCATAGACCATCGTCTCCAGCATACAACATCGTCATAGACCATCAGGTTCTTCTGTTATCTGATCTCCCCAGACACATCAGTTTCCTTAACTCTGTCTAATACCGACGTTGAAGAAATGACTGAAACTCGTCTTTTCAAGTCGGGAATTATTGATGAAGTAAGTAATGCATAGTTTATGGATTCAAGTTTCACTTTCCTAAACTATTTGGTCGCATAATGTTAGTGGCAGCAACTGGAGATGACGTTATTATCATAAGATTATGTCTGAGGAGTTAAGGTGAGGAGGGTAGGGAGAGAAGAGGGCTATTCTGGGGAGAAAGAAAGACGTTTTGCTCAGGGAGAAAGGCAGGATGTTGTGGACGGGGAAAAGGTAAGAGGACTGATACGGAGAGATTTTCCCCTTGATGCTATAATGGGAAATTCTCCCTTTAATGATATGAGGGCGGTGTCCTCCCCGTCCATGTGAACTCGAAGAGATCAATCACAGACGGCGTCATTCTCACTATCCACTTGCCATGTACTGTTCAGTGTTATGTGTTCACCTGTCATATCTTACCCAGAGTTCGATTTTCTTGTTATGTCTTGTTCAGGGTTCATATCCATCAATTTCGTTTTAGTCAGAGTTCAATACTCATCAGTTGTATCCTACTCGTGATTCAGTATTCATATTACGTCCCATTCCGGGTTCAGGTTCCATAAGTTATTGTCTTATTCAGTGTTCAATATCTCATTTATATCCTCTTCAGGGTTCAGTATTCATCAACTTCATCCTATGCAGGATATTGGTTCTGAGAACCTTAGAGAACCCCTCACCCCCTCCTTTCATTCCACTATTCATCTGTTCCTCATCACTGGCCATCCGTTCTCCACGACAAAAACTATGATAAACCACGATAAACCCAAATTTAAATCAGTCCTTACGTTTTCTTTTTCTCCGTATACACATAGTAGATACCAGTAGCCAATATCCGCTAACTTTAGCAGTCAGGCCATTTTTAAAGCAACCCATTTACCACCGCGCAATCCGAAGTTAATTATCTGGCCTTTGCTGCTACTTAAAATCCCCCCAAATTGCCAATTAGTGTTACATTCATACCCATAACCACCAACATTAGCAGCAAAACCAATTACAGTGGCTCCATTTCCCACAGCGCAATGCAAGGCTAATATTGACCCTAGCTGGTTACTATGACAGCCTCATACCGGGATCTTAAATAAGGAGATTAGGGAAGCCGCATGAGATCGAATATGCTGCATCAGTGGCTCCCGGTCCTGTCTCGAGACGCTGGCAATATCTCGCGAGACCCTTTACTGTCCGGGGAAGTGAGGGAGCTCCCATCCCAGCCAGCCCAGTCTGCTGCTGCTGCTGTCTTCCTTCCTGACGACCCAGATGGTCAGCTTACGGTGTACTACTGGCTGTCTGTCGGTGTCTCTGTCTTTTTTGTGCGGCTAGGACTACGCGCTAGCCCTGCCCTCATGGCAAAGTCTCGTCGTAGGTACTCGTCAGTAGGTAATCTCTACTATAGCTACACATACACACACACCCTACATACATGCAAAAAGAGAAACAGACTGAGGCAAACACATGCACAGACATACAGACTGACAGATAGGATATATATATTAGCTCTGGTTGTGATATAATGTGTTCAACTCAACACATTCGATTCCTAGAGCGAATCATCAAAATAACCTGAGCGACCAGGGACACAAGTTGGTTTTGAATCAAAACTTTAGATTCAAAGAGCTCTGAGGCTTGAGAAATCACTCCAGATTAATCGCGCGATCTCAAACACCTGGCGAATGTTTTCACAGGCTAGGGAGTGTGTGTTTCCACGCCACCAGGCAACTGAGAATGTGTGTGCAGTCCACAAGCCTAAGGATAGTGTGTGTGCGCATGCCAACAGGCTAGAGAGTGTGTGTGTACGTCACCATACTAGGAAGAGTATGTACACTTCACCAAAGTAGGAAGAGTGAGTGCACGCCGTCCAAGCTACCAGGCTACGGGAGGTGCGTGCATGCGTGCACAAGGAAGAGTGCGTGCACCGAATGTACCAGATACGCAACCCTCTGTTTACACATCGCAACTTGGGTCGTGCGAAGGACCAGAAAGACAGTGGTTCGACGCCCTTCAACAGGGGACCAGAGAAAATCCTCTTGCCTTCTGACTGTGTGTGAAAACCATAATTCTTTTTAGTATTCACTCGTTAACCACTGAATAAGACACGATGCTAGCTTTTGACTGAACTATGAATTTAATGACATAAAAAGATACATTAAAAATCAAGAAATTTAAAAACCTTGATGTATAAGAACCTCTTCCTCATATATCAAAATAATCACTCTCAGTTTTCAATGGACAGCCTATCAAAGTCATGGTTATTGGGTAAATGTATTGGTTTATATGCATGAAATTTATGTCATTTATATGTTGATGTAATGTCATCCTTCACTGTAGGGCATAACGTGGATTTTTTGTGTTTACGATATATAAGAAATATGTATAACGTAGTCTGTTTTGTATATCAGTCAGATATTGTGAGGTTCAAGATTCAGAAACCCATAGATCACAGAGCAAACTCCGGGCACAATTTCCGTACCACAAAACATGACAACATTTTGAAGGGCAGGAAAAAAAATGACGTGACATCCCCCACCTTCAATTGGCGTTATTCTGAACATCTGTACGAGCCGTAGATGGAGATCCGTAGACAAGGGATTATACAAGACGCACTGTTCACTGTCCTCGTCATGGTAGTAAATAATAACGAGTTTGTAAATTTGTCACCTAGTTTGTGATGCTTGAATAACTTGAGCGTTATTTCCTTTGTGTTAAACTTTCGTGAACTAAATCAAGAAAGCAGGAAACTGTTATGAGATTATTATATACATCTACTTCAACATATTCATAAAAGTACTGTTATGCATGAGGAAATGTATGTGAAAGGTATGCCTTGAATGTATGTGGGCTAGGTGGCGCGCATGGACGCATGGCGCGTCTCACTGGTCGGAGCAAGGCATTGTGGGACACGAGAGTCCGGGAGTGACGCGAGATAAACAAACGACTAGTGCGGCTTGTGGGTGTGTTTTGGAAGCCCTATCGCGTCCAGCTGTAATCTACAGTCCTGTGAACCTCTATAAGTGCATCTCTAAGCCCTCGGGAACTCGATAAGTGCCTGTATATGCCCAGTGTGATTCGTGTGATTGGACGTTGCCCCCTTCCTTGCCATTAAGTGCCATGTACTGTATTTTCTTTCGTTAATATACCAAAGTTCACGTGACTACTGTGTTTCCCTGCCCACCTTCCTTCCCCATTAAGTGAGTTCATCGTTAATGAGTGCCACCGGACCCATAAATCAGTGTATGAGGTAGGAAAAATTGTTACCGCCCCCTTCGACCTTGTGAAGGGGGTATCCTGACAAGCCTTGACCCTCGGTGAAGTGAGCCCGGCGAGGGGGGCTGCGTAACAATAATGATAATAATAATAATAATCTTTCCCCCCACTAGTTCCTATAAGCTGTGACCAAGAGGCCTCGAGACATCGCCAGAGGGAACCGAACGAGTCTTGATCACACGCCACGCCCGCTCACCCGCTTCCCTACTGCCCCTTTCGCTCGCAAATTATAGCTCTTTTTTTTTTCTTGAGATCGAGGAAAAAAATATAAAGGTTGATAGAGTTATACAGTCAGCTCCATTGATCTGCGCGGAGTTGGTAGACCCTTCTTTGAGCGCAGATCTCCCATGTCTTGACCAAAGGCGCAACTGTTGAAGGTCTTGTTCACACAGGTTGTGTGGTGATAGTTCCACGCATGCGCAGTCGCTGTAGTTCCTCCCTCCCACCCTCCTCTCCTAAGCGCAGATTTCGTTGCAGGTTCCCCATATGCGCAGTTGTTACCGTACTTTCCTAAATGCGCAGCTGTGGTGTATGATTTCCCCGAACATGCGCAGCTGGCGTTTGCTAGTTCTGCGAACGAACGTACATTCGCTGTAGTCCTCATTCGCTGGGAATGTAGGATGTTTTCACTTCATAAGTTTACTGGAAGTCAGCCTCTCTCTCTCTCTCTCTCTCTCTCCCCTCTCTCTCTCTCTCCCTCTCTCTCTCTTCACCTCACCTGGCGTGGCATGGGCAAAAGACGTCCCCAGTCAAGGCCACCTCGGATGAGCAGCAGTAATAAAAGAAAATAGAAAAGTTCGAAAAGAGAACGTGAAATAATCAAACTGGGCTCCGGAGGTGTTTGTGAACCTGTCTTTTAAAGGTAGAGAAGAAATAAGGTTATAGAAAAAGGGTTATAAAAAGTTATATAAAAAAGGGTTATAGGTAAAGGCAAAGACGAAAGCAAGAGGAGAAAATCCACTGCTTCGCTGTCAGAGGGAGAGAAGGAGGGGGCATCATAACGGTCAATCCCCGTATAGCTAGCCTCCATACACAAACCAAGGGAAGCAGCATATGCAGCCAGACCCTGCCATCAGACGTCCGTTGGTAACCTTACAATAAGTAAGGTAAAAAAGAAAAGAAAATAAGCAGGGAAAAAAGTTAGCCAACATCCGGGTCGGCTATTAAGCTAGTTAGGTAGTTTACTAGGAACCCATCAACCTAGTTAGGTAGTTTACTAGGAACCTATCAACACAACACCTCACAGTTACCCCCTAAATCGACCGTGTCTACCTACATACCAGGGGGGAAACAGGTGCTTCCCCCCCACAGAGGCGAGGCATAGCCGGGATGCACTGAGACAAGCCATATCTGTGAACGTACAGAAAGACCTTTTATGTGACTGTCAGACGTCATTCTTGTGCGACAGGTCGTTTATGTGACTGTAAGAGGCCATTTATGTGGTTGCGGGAGGCCATTTATACAGTAGATATGAAAAGCTCCTCTAAAGTAACGAGTTCCCTAAAGCTGCAGTTCCCAATTCATCCTAAAGTAACAACTCTCCTGAATTACCATCACTAAAGTAACAGCTATCCTGAAGTTTAAGCTCACCCAAAGTGACAGCTAATCTAAGGTGCTTAATTTCATAAAGTAATAACTCTCCTAGAATGATGCCTTCTCTTAAGTAATTGTTCCCGTAAAGTATTTGCTCCCTAAAGTGACACTTCTCTCCCTAGAGTGACAGCTTCTCTAAAGAAATAGCTTCCATTAAGTAACAGATCTTTCGTAAGCAACAGCTCCCTATGAAACATCCTTAAAGTGAAAGCTTCTCTTAAATATCTGCTCCCCTAAACGACAGCTCTCTAAACAACCGTTTCCCTAAATAACACCTCCCTTTAGTAACATTTCCCTCATGAAACGGCTCCCCTAAACAACAGCCTCCTAAATACTACCTTTCCCTACGTAGCATCTTCCTGAGTGACAGCTCCCGTAAGCAACAGCTCCCCCTAAGTAACAGCGCAACAGCTGCCCCTTATAAGAGCTGCCCCAAAGCAAGGGTTGCCATAAAGTAACAGGTCTTCCTTTTAAAGTGGGATGGGTTGAGATAACGTCAGTTCCCAGGGTCGAGCCTTCCATCCACGGCACACAGATCACATTACTCCCTCCTACTCTCTCCTCTCTCCCATCTTAACTCACAATCTGTGTCTAATCCACTCCCGCGCCTGAGCCTCTCAGCTGAGGGTATCGCCGCAAGTGTTGACCGCATGTCTACCCTGCTGACTGCTCTATGGATATCGTCAACTCCTCCAGCGTTACACTTTGCCACGACTCCTTATTCCCTCTATAGCGAAGTCCCTACCACTACGATTCGTCAGAAGAGACTAAAAACTCCCCACCTTCACAACGGAGTGTCTTTGGCGAAATGTCTCGCGTCACACTCCTCCTACAAAGACTTTAGTATCGTCTGTGACTCTGTCTCTGCCTTAAAGAGAGTGTCTTTGCCCTCAATAGGACCTTTGTTGTCATATATTCTCGAATATTGACACGGGTCTAACAGACTTTTCTCTAGCAGTTTTTTGACACTAATGATATCCCTTAAGGTAACCCTTGATATCGAATCAGTGGAAGAAAGACTTTGGTACGAGATTCCCATAGACGTGGGCCTTGACTCCACAATTCAGCAACAAAGTCTCTGGCACCATATCCCCTCACGGGAGCCTTTGACACCACCACATGCCAACAACAAGGTCCTTGACACTGTATCCCCTCCACGGGAGCTCATGACACCGCCACATGTGTCCAGCAGAGCGTGCCAAGTGCTCCAATATCCACTTGTCACTTAGCGCCTTTGTCCCCACATACTGGCGGCACAGTGTGCCCCTCGCCGTTAATTCATTAGTGGCAGTGTTGCTTTACAAAGGACACGCCTCTCCCGCTGCAGGTGGATCGATAGGCTGTACTAGCTAGCGAGGGGGACGCCACGCCTACCCCGGTACCGGCCGGCCTGCCTGCCTGCCACCACGCCTCCTCCTCCCTGACCACAGCCGCGCCAGTGTTCTGGGGCTCCCACGCCTCCTCTTCCTCCTCCCTGACCACAGGCACGCCAGTGAAGGGGGTCCCCACGCCTAGTCCCTAACTACAGACGGGCTAGGGTGATGGTGTCGAGAGGGGGAGAGGCCTCCCACGCCTCAGCCCTGACCACAGGCACGCCAGGAAAGGGAGCACCCTCCCCCCCCCCCCCGCTTCCCCCACCCCCACGCGTCATCCCTGACCAGAGGCGCGTTAGGGTGCCGGCGGTGAGGGGCCGCCCCACGCCTCCTCCCTGACCACAGGTGCGCCAGTGTCCTGATATGGGGGAGCCCCGCGCCCCAGCCCTGACCGTAAGGGCCTGACCGCTAGTATAGAACAACCCTACTTACTAAGGGCTTCATGGGGTTAGAGAGAAAGGCCCACTGATGTTCTCCATTCCCTGACCACGACCCAGCCTGTGTGTTAGGGTGAAGGGCCTCTACACCCCACCTTCTCTTCCTCCTCCCCAACACACGGATCCTCCCCCACGGCCCCCCCTCCCCTAGCGCCGTACCAGGTAGCGCCCCCCCCCAATCGCCCCCTCCTCTCCAACACCTATCACAGCACCACTGATGTACTGACGGGGAGAGCTCCCTTACATCTCTCTCTACACAGGTCCTGTGGGGGAATAGGGGGCTTGAGTGACGCCTCCTCCTACGTCCGCTTTCCCCCGACTTCGTGATCCCGATACCTCGTTGACCAGGATC
>JAUUDW010579149.1:0-11923 GCA_032361385.1 Panulirus guttatus | reverse complement strand
GGACCGAGGACCACAGATAATAACAATAATCAAAATATTCAACTTATATAAAATGTCTGCAAAAAACCTCATCCACCTCCCTAGACATTTTCAAAGGTGATGTCACACTTACATCTCAGTGCTTTGTCATCACTTCTTTGGCCTTGATTACTATCTGAAGATGTCTGGGAATAGAAATGACAAGGCTCCTGAAATATTCTAGGTCCATGTTTTGGGTCCATAGGTCTTAATCTCCTGAATGAGAAGAGGCACTGATGAGGTGTGTTGCAGGAAGCAGCTGCCTGACTGTGTTCTGAGCATCAAGTGCTCTTAGAAATCTTGTGTGTACCTATATTTTCTTGCTTCCAGTGAAAATTTGGGCTTTCTCCTCCTTAGAAAGGCAAGAACCTACCATATTGATGCACAGGTGGAAGAAATACAGAGCCTAGAAGCAAAATTCCTAAAAGTAAAATGGCAGCCAGGAAGAGCAAAGAATATCCTTCCCTCAAGACAGCTTGTGTCTCACTGAGGCAGGTTGCTAGTGCTCACATCTTTAGAAACACTACTCTCAGTGACCAGATATATGATGAGTTCACCCTGAGAGCATCATATGCTAGTATCCACAATAAACCTTTACCGTATATTGCCTGTGAAAATATATAGGGTCGGAAAATGTTTTTTGCGGACACTGTTTGTTAATGCAGGAAAACAAGTATATCTTATCAGGATTGCCTTTGTATAGGGTGTACTTATCAACCAAAATGAGTCTCTAATGCCCTATTCCTATTCCTGCTATGTTGCTTTTGGACACATTCCACAGGAAATATTGTGCTGGTATCTCTATGATCATAGTGATGGCTTTATTTCTGTTTATCAATGAAGTGAGCTACATATGACATTACGGCATCAATACCTATTGTGATGAAACATAAATAACATTAATAAAATCCTAGATAAAAATGGATGCAAAATTTAGTTTTTGGTTTCATAACCATATTCACAAAGAAGGTATTGCATGACCCCGCCTGCATCTGGTTACATTACGAGTAAGGTTGCATCTTCCATGGATGAAAAGGAGTATAATATCACTGAGAAATTCTTATTCTAAAGGAGTCTATCATTTCCTTCCTGCTGCCTGTAGTTCAGCCTTAAAATTGCAGGAGCCTCATGAAAGGGGTACTGGGGCCACATAATCAAATTAATCATACAGAAAAAAGTGGGTTAAACATAATCATATCATGTTATCTTTCACTAACTGCTCATCACTCTAGCCCTTCAACTAATTCATACAGTTTCCTGTTCACCATTTAGACTTGAAGGTCTACCAGCCTTCATGAGATTCTAGACTAGGTAGGAATCTGACAAGCAATGGCGAAATACTATTACGAACCAGATGTTAAAAACTTCTCTGTAAGTTGAAATTCATTAAAATGTGTTATTTATAATTTGTATTAAATAGAAAATTGCCTCTGCCAACCAAATAATCATTCCATACATCCAACAGCATGGTTAACAAACATGAAAGGTTTAAATGTTTTATCATTCCAAACCCATGAAAATTTAACCTCACCCAGTGTTTGACCAGCATCTAAACAACTTCTACCATCTTCTGCAAATGTTTCTGACACTGTAATCATTTTCATGAAATACATCAACACACAGACATCAGTATCTACAGTCCAAAGCTGCTGTTTCCCTAATTATTTGTGACCTATTCCATTATGCTCAACATTTGGAAACATTTTCAGCCTTTACAAAAAATGTACATAGCTTGTACTCTTAACATTATGTATTTCAATACTTAACTTGGGTACAATAACTCTTTTAACTTTCTGTACATCAAAATGAACTGGTTACACATGCACCGCTCAATAGCAAAGATTTCTCATTTAAACTCAGTTACCTATAATTCTCATATGAGTATCTTTTTCCAATGAGAAAAAATATATATATATTGTAAATATGCTTTCTATGTGGAAACCCACTGCTATGCTACACTCATGCATTACCTAATTAGATTTATTGTATGAAATAATGCATAGGGAGAAATTGGTTGTGACACGAAAATATGAGAAAGGGGGTATAAAAGATAATCTTAGTTATCTACATAAAGCTATAAAACATTACTTTGACTACAATAGTATGAAAGTTTAAGGAAGTCACTTAATGGCCCTTCAATCCAATCAAGTCAACTTTATCTCACACCAGGATGATTATTCACATACCTGATCCTATAAAATATTTATTTTTCTCTTAGAAAAGATGGAAGTCATGCATCTATTGGTACAGTACCAGTGTTAACCATGTCCCCAAGCCTAAGAAAATATGGGAAAATATTGAGAATTCCACTGCCAAGACACTAAGACATTATTAAAAGACAGAATGTAATATACTAACATAGTGCTCATCATGTTACTTCAAGACATGTAAACTAATGTTAATATACACAAGAACACCTGCTTTTTGGTATCAGAACTACCAACTGTTTCATTTCTTCACAGACTGGTAATGGTAAGTTGGAAATATTTAGGAAATCTTTACTTCATCTATCCTGTCTAAACGAGGCACCTCCGTAAATGCTTCAAGAAGGACACAGTAGAGACTGTTAAATCCCAAGTGATTTAGAATGAATTATGAATGGAAACCAGATGGAAACATGACTAGGATATCAAATTCCCTAGAATTCAGGATCAAATTCCCTAGAATTATAATGTTAAACTGAATCACTTTAATATAAAGTATGAAAATTCATATTTACAGATGAGCTATAACTGTATGTGCTCCAAACATGATTCATCAGATGGATATGATTCCTAAATTTGTGAAAGATTACAGCATAACATTTTCCCCACTCATGGACAGCAAACTTTTAAGTTAAAGAATTATGATAAGATACTCGATATATAATACCTAGATCCATTCACTATATGAACAGAAATTTTAACCTAACAAACTAATAATTTGTGTTATAACTTAAACACAAGAGTACTACAACTAACACTGTGAGCAATAAAATCTAATCTTAATCTTTAATCACTGAAAATAAGGGTTTAATTATAAGGATTTAGTTTAGTGTCTAAAAAGAATACTGAACATTTCAAGAGCTGGACATTAAGGATAAAAGAAAACAGTTATGAGAAGTTCATGTTAATTAGGTTTAACCGATAATAAAAAGAAAAACATAAGTGTATATACTTTAAATGCAGGAATCATACAGTGCGAATGTCAAGCTATGGAGAAATGAGAAAGTATTTTAGATTTTACAAGTTTTGGAAGTCATAGTATATCTAAATCAGCAATGACTGTGGATACAACAAAAGACTTGAATATCCTACCTATAAGTGAAAAGAATAAAAACCTCAAGAGTAGGTATCATTTTCTAAGGAAGCTGCAACTATGACTCCAGCCTTGGAGTTGGCAAAATAGATGTCACATTCAAATGGCAATACAAAATATAATGACAGTAAATTTCTGCCCCAACCAAAAGCAACTGTTAATAACCAAACAATCATTTCTCTGGCTATTCAATGCCTTCCTACCCTTTCATGCCACTGCTCTCACGAACTGAAGATATCACTATTTCAAACAAATGAAACAGATGCAGCAGAGTTACACATATGAGGAGGTAAGGAGCCATACAGCATATTTTGGCAAAGCCTATATTCTAGTTTAGGACTGACAAAGTTTGACTGAATACGTGTCTAAAAGAATTCAGGGTCTTACCTGAACCAAGTTATACCAGCTGTCAAATGACGAAATACAATTATTTATATATTCAAAGAAATAAGATAAAAAGGACCTTGGCTGTAATTCTAAATAAAGTCAAACAAGACATCGGTTTAAGTGACCACCTGGATGCCAGGTATGTTGGCGGAAATGCATTTTACACAATACTTTAGTTATACTGCCACTATGCATGGTAACACATGAAAATCTTCCTATAAATGCTTATTCTGCAACAATTGACAGTATGGACTATATTCATCATAATGCAATTTGTAAAAATTCCTGCTTTGAATTGTCATTTTAATAGTGCAATGACTATTTAGTACCTTGAATCCCACTTAACAACTTAAGCTCATTTTTAAAAAGGTTCTAGTCATGCATAAAAGTCCTCATCTAGGTCAGACCTTAAATGGAAAAAATGACAAAAGAAAGAAAACAAAGAAAAGTCTGAATACGCAAGGAAGTGGAAAATTTTCCTTTTAAAAAGGCACAGGTATTAGTTGTTTGTGATGTGATATGGCAGTTCTGAACATTAGCAGTAAATGAATAATAAAACAGTGACCCATCTTCAAGCTGCCAAAAAATATAGAACGTAACTAAATGATGCAGTGGCCTGTTGAGTAATGGGTATCTTTGGTAATGGCTGAGGCATGCAAGCAGCCAACTCCCAGAAGCAATTATTACCCAAAATGAGAGAGAGAAACAAAAATGTAGTATCGGGAAAATCAGTCAAATTTTGTAGTCAGATTGGGAGAGTTGGTAAGACAGATTGCTTTAAAATCAACACTGTTGAGTAAGAATGTGGAGCTAAAGCCTCCCCAAATGTGAAAGTAGTACTACATACAAAAATGAATCAATCCTAGGAACACTTGGAATAATTACTCATTAGAGAAGAATCTTCAGCATCTGAACAAAATTCCTATATTCTTATAAGCCAACTTAGTAACAGTGTCAGTGTAATGTGGGGTTTCCAAGACAAATTATATATTATGGTGATATCAAGTATGCTAACTGCAATGAGTGGCATAACCAATGAGCAGTTAAAGGATACTGGAAAGCCATGAGAAGTTTTAAGAAAAGATCTAAGAAGTAACTGGGATTTTGAAGCAACACACTTCCCTAAGTTATATCTGTCCCTCTGGAAATTCTTATCTAATTTTGAATAAAAAAAGTTAGGATTAGGTGAGACATGGCATGACTTAAAGATGATGAAGTAGAGTCGAAATAAGAGGAGCAGAGATGATTCAAGAGTAACTAGTTATCTGCTGAAAGATCTTTGTTGATAAAATGGAGAAAGAAGGTAGGATAGAACCTACAGGAACACCACTGCTGACTAAGAAGAGATAAGTTGATCCATTAAAATTTATGGGAAAGGGCACATCAGAGAAGCTTTGATCAGAGGACAAATAAGGGAAGAAAGCTAAGAAATAGGGAGCTTGGGGATCAAAGCCCAATAAGATACTTCAAGATCTTCCAGAGGGGAGTGCTAGATATTAGAAATGATAGAAAAGATAACATCATTGGATCTTGCCAAATGGAAACCATATTGGCTGGATTCTAAATGCTTTAGGAAGTGAGAAGTTCAAAGACCTTTAGAGACAGTAGACGTCAGAACAGGACAGCACTTGGATGGATGAGAATGAGAAACTCTTCCAACACAGGCTGTACCAATGCATGTTCCCTAGATCAAAGAGACATTTAAGTTCCTATGTATAAGCAAAACAAACAAGCAAGCATGAGTAAATGCAAAGGCACAGTATGAGAAATCAAGATCACTTTTGACTTTTGACCCCAACAAAATATGCCAATGCCTGCCTCTCCTATGGAAAAGAAACTAAACTTTTAAGCATCTTTTTATTTTCCAATTAATTCTAGCTAATTTCATCCTTTAATGTTACAAATTGGGCTTACCATGGTTGGTAATCAGATCAATCTTATCATGAGGCTGCTAAAAATGCTCATCCTAAGTAATACCGTCATATCTATTAGCACAGGTAATGAGAAAATTGATGATTACTTGAAAGACTATGTAACAGTAACGGGGATAAAGATAGCCACTATATAGATTACATGTCATTTAAGCCCCTTAAATCTCCAATACCTCAAGAGAATCATGATCACCTACTAGGTATAACTAAGAACTCTGACTTGGTTCATCCAGTGATTTCACTCAGGACAAATATTGCATGGAAAATTGGCACACAGTATGTAGCTGACACTTTCATCAATATAGCAAGATCCATGCAACATTTAGGACAATAATTGGACACTATTCACGGACAGGCTTACATTCAAATTGCTCAGCTAAGTCTACACTGAATGGCTCCATATCTCACACACTGTAAACAAATATGTTTTAAATTTCAGTAGTGAAGCAGAGGCATGCACAGAACCAGGCAGGGTAATGTAACAACCCTTCTGGCAACTAACAGATACCATGAGCAGATAGTTAATTTGCAACTTGATTTTTTTGTATTACCATCAACAATTATGTCCAATCTTCCACCTTCGATGAAATGATAGGCTGAAGTCTTGTCAAAAACCAATTACTGAGAAAACAAATGGACTGGTAAAAAATTGTAAATATTGTTAGGATTACTATTGTTAGGATTAAGATGATGTGGATACAGAAATAACTTATAAGATCATAAAATGAGCTCTGGAAAAACAAAATTCACAAAAATATGCTTTCTGAAGGGCTACAGAAATAACAGTGAGATTGGTGCAATAAATGCTATGGTGGGACTAAAAAATTATGGTATACATATTGCTAAGCCAAACGGATTAACTGCTAATGAATTGTATACAATCACGAATACTTCAGATTGTGATATTAATATTCAAGAGGGTGCTTATGATGGTTTCATGCTTTGAAATAAGCACTACTTTCATCGTGGTTGGTGGTTGGTTCAATAACTCGTATGAAATCTACAATGAATGCCTTTTGCCACAGATAGGAATCATAACTCATTAAAGTTCCCATATGACAAAATTTCAGATTGAATGGTTTCTTAATAAAGAATCTTCATTTCACTCAGTTTAAACATCAATCTGAAACCAGAGGTACTGGGAAGAAAGTGTTTCCCAAACCATTAACACAGATAGGACAAATGTACATGTAATTGATATACGAGGTTTTAAAATATTCATCCAAATTACAAAAATATATGTACTAAGACCATCTTGACATAGAATTTAATCAATAACATACTTTTCAAATCAAAAATTGTACTGGCATTTCAAAACTCATTCTCCATATGACTTCATCATTAATCAAATACTCTATGCTCTTGAAAATATTACATAAGGTTTAGACAACACTTTATCATACTTCATATTCAAGCAAAAGATCTTCACAAATAATTCTCTTGAAGTTAATCACATTATCATTGTTATAACAACGTGTGAAATCAAACAGAATTTCATGAGTGCTGATGACGAACAATGCAAAAATTTTTACGCAACCTTAAAAACTATTGGCAAGGCACACTCATAATTGTAAAGCATTCCAAAATGTTTTTGAGAAATAAATCTATTCCTGGCACTACCTTGCTACAAGGGGGAATGGCAATTTAAGTATGAAAATAAAAGTTACAGGAGAATCAGCAAATACTGTGACGTGCTATACGTTGTATGCATACGAATAACGATGTAATGATGAATGACATCTACCTTATTCAAGTACTGTAATAATCACTTCCTATCAGCATCTCATGACAAAATCATATCTTCATATACATCATCACAAAAAATCAAACCAAAAATAAGAAAAAAATGTACAATGAATATCAAAACAACTAAAAGTAAGGAGGACAAACATACAAATCAAAATTAAGCTTTACTAATACATTTTATGGTATCTTCCAGTCTACAAGGAGGCAGCCTTCCCACTTTGAATGAATAACCAAGTCCAGGATGTGAATATGACAGACCAACCAGCAATGACCAAACAAAAAAACAAATACTTTCCTACATGACTTGGCCTCAGGAACTGACCCTTACTTCACTCATGCCTGGGGCAAGTCATATCTATGTCAAATCATTACCAGTGTAGATGAGCAGAAACGATACAACAAAACTGAAAACAGGAAGATCAACTGACTTAGAGCACATAATAGACAAATTAAACTTCAATTCATGACAATGTATTATGCTTTAGAAAAATTAAAAGCATAGTTCTGACTACAAGAAATTTAAGAAAACACCTGTTATACCTAAAACAAAAATGTCCAGCTCTATGTATCCAGAATGTCACTTCATCATCAAAAGCCTAACACTCTTTTTCTAACTTGAATTATAATACCAAAAACATTTACGATTATACATAAAAAAAAATTAGGAACTTCTAAAGAAATAAAATCAAGATGTCCTCATAAGGACTACATTAATTAAAAGAACTGTAACAATTGAGCGAAAGAAAGGTACAAAATATTACGTGGGTTTATTTGCCAGTCAATATTCCATCTGCTTCTAGAAATTAACCATGGTGACTTTAGTGGATGGATTCCCAAGCATTTCTTCACCCGGAATATATCTATTTGGTAACTACTTAAAAAAACATTTTTCTTGGCATTTCTACAAGGCCATGAGGAGCAGCATGATACACTGCACTGTTTATGACAGCTTTTATAAAACAAAAGATCTTTTTTATGAATGAAACAGAATTTTTGTTTCGCAAGCATCTCCATCCCCACCCTTTCAATTATTTAGTACTTTATCTTAACGGACACGTTATAAAATTTTTATACCTTTATTTTAGTTTCAAAACTACAGTCCATATGTCAAAAATTCATATTCAAAATAAAAAAAAAATTCATAATTCAACAATAACTACTATACTGGTTTTTATTACATATTCCCCATCTTTTCTTCTTCATCACTTACAATACTTCTCTTCACATGAAAATTTTTAACATTTGTCTCAGACACTCTCAAAGACTATAAAAAAGGTGTCACTTAGTTTTGTTCTTCATCACTCCGCAAAAAGAATGTTAAATAGTGACTTACCACTTACAGAGTAGGCATAACCCTTGAAAATGAGAAGAGGATAAAAAGAGCAGTCTGTGATATTCCACATATCATAGCATGAATTGGTTGTAAAGGAATCTTGGCTTGGTACAAGACAAATCCAACAGCAGCACTGGTAGCTGCACACATGACAAAGGTAGTGCACATACCAATTAGTAATATACACGCTGCTGAAAACCTGTGGATAATAACAATATTTTAGTTTCTATTTATTTGCACACAGAAGACAAAAAATTTTTCATTTCAGTATTAAGATATTCACAAGTCATCTGCAAGTGTACTGAGTTTTGTTGCTAAGACTCCAAGTACAAAATGTGCAGGTAATTAAAGTGTGTGGGGAGCATTCTATACAGACAACTTACACCAAATGCAGCAAAGCTGTTTTGATTAAGAAGATTTGTTTCTTTACTGTGAGTTTTCACTTCCTCAAGCAAATTAAAATCCATGATTTCCAAATGACTCATATAATACCTAAGGAGAAATCTTTGTGAAGATGGATGAATGGATGTTAATCAAACTTCAAAAAAAAGTGAAAACATCACACCAGCTTGCATCAAAATTGTGTCTATTAACAGTGACTGCCTTAGTAAATAAACAAAATGAAGTAAACGTCTATAAAAATTCACTGCCTCAGTAAATAAACACACTGAGAAAGCAAAAGAGAAGCAGAAGAAGAGAGGGAATCAAAGGTGAGAGGAGCAATGAATCAAAGAATAATAAGAAATAAAAAGTTCTAAAAACAAATGGCACATTGCTACATGGGAATGTAGTGTGACTGTGGCCAAAGATCCAATGAATGTAAAGAAAGCAATCCCTTTACATACTTCTCTCATGGTAATGTTTCACTGGGTGAAGTAAGAGCAGTGAAAAAGGAGTCTGAAAATGTTGGATTAACCACTTCAAGGGGATGCAATGTGACTTCTGCTGGGTGAAGGAATAGTGAAAAATGAGTCTGAAAATGTTGGGTTAACCACATCAAGGGGATGCAATGTGACTTACACCAAAGAAACACTGAGGAGAAATAAAGAAGTCCTTTAATTTCCCCATACTAACGCTCACTTTGGTGAATGATACTAATTTGTGGCTTATGTTAATTTTTGATCCAATAAAACTGATGATCATTTCACATTACAGCACTGGTGAGAAGTTTACAATATTTCTGTACCTAAATCTTTTCAATTATCATATCACCAATCATTCTTTCTACTGAATTTCCTTACCTTCCATATTTATGTCGTCTGAGCATCAAAAATGCAATGATGGCTGATACAATGTGGATAAATAATATGGAGAAAAATGCCCAGAGGAATATCTCCCGCCATAGATCAGGGAAAGATTCTAATTCTTCTTTCGAAAATGCCTCAGCATATGCTGCTGTTTCACGTTGGGTACTGTAGGCAACAACAGCCTTTACACCCCGCAGAACTCCAGCAAAAGGACCCCAAATCACTAGTGCTGTGATGGCCCTCAACAGTACCACACCAGGACACCATCCCTTAAGGTGCATTTTCCTCTTCATACATTCTAAGATCTGAAAAATAATAAAAAAAAAATACAGAAAACAAGCTTTGTCTTGTATCCATTAACAATTACATGCTACTGCAGCATACCAAACCCATATAACATTGCTATCAATGACATTTCATTTGCTTAGTGTTTCCTTTCTCATTACATATAAAGAATATGCTTCCAATTACTATACTAAATATGTATAATCACCTTATCAAAGCAGAATTCTGTTCATTCTTTGTATGAAGTTACCTGTTCTCAATGTATAAAACACTAATCTTTTGCAGATGATTATTACTCTGGAGACATTTAGTAGATGAGGGCAGTAACAGTTCCACTGTATTAAGGAAAAGGGAATAAAATAATGTAGGTTCTGAAACCTTAAAAGCTATTTCTCTACCATAGGCAGAGTCCTACGAATATCTGAAAGCAGACATATGCATTGGGTTAAATGAATTCTACCCCTAAATGTGGTATGTCCATTTACGTTGCAAGCTCCAGTCATGAACAAAAGTCCACATCAAGTCTGGGACATAATTGAAATAAAGAGGATTATCAAAGGAAAAAAAGTAGCAACAAGGGAAAGTATTCACAAATTTTAGAGGAAGTACAAATCCTGTCTTTTAAAACATGCCAGATCATAGTTTTTGGGAGACATAAAAAGGTGGAGAGTTCCAAAGCTTCGATGTGTTGGGAAAGAAACAGTTATCAAAACAACCCACCCCTGAGTTGCCAATGGCCACACAGTAATCATATGACACACCAGCTTGATGAGTATTGTGTGGTCTTACTAATATTAGGGGCTCACAAGCAGCCAGCTATCAGTAGCAAAAACCAAAGTAATACCTATGGAAGAGGGAAAGTGAACCATCAATGCAGCATAGGGCAAAAGGGTTAAGTTCTGAAGTTAGCCTGGGACAGTTTATGAGATGAACTGCTTTCGACTCAACTCAGTCAAGTAAGGATGCACAGCTAGAACCACCCCAGATGTGAGAGCAATACTTCATACAAGGACAAATCAATCATTTGTATAAACAGAGCAACTGCTCAGAAAAAAAAGCTTCAACATCTAAACAGTACATCCCATTTCTCAGAAGCAAACTTAAAAGTTTCCATAATGTGGGGCATTCAAGAGAGAATGGATGTTACAGTAATACCAAGAATGTTCATTAAGACAAGAGGTGGAATTACAGAACCATCAAAGGAGAGACAAGAATTGCCAGGAGTCTTTGATAGATAGATGGGTAGAATCTGGGTCCTGGAGGCATTAAATTTAACTTCATATCGTCTTCTCACTGGCATATCCTGTCAAAGTCTGAGTTATTGAGGAAGCAGTGTCATGATGAAATGCAAATCGAGAGAGAGAAGACGAAGTAGAATTGAAGGATGAGGATGAATGCAGTGCTGAGTTATTAGCATTTGAGAGCATTTGGTCATTTGTGCAAGAGAGAAAATCGTTGAAAAAAGGGGCTAACCTTTCAAAAGTCTGTAAATGTGTTTCATTAGTACCCATACAATTTTGAAAAATTCCATACAAAGCTTAGGGAGCATATTTAACAAAAGTTTTACCTAATTCAAACATCAGGATAACTGTGCAGATACATGAACAAATGGAAAATACAATCACTCTGGGGTTTAGACACCTTCAGTTAATGGTATCCTATTGAAAACAATATACATC
>JAUUDW010579148.1:0-19531 GCA_032361385.1 Panulirus guttatus | reverse complement strand
AAAGAGAGGAAGACTTGACAGTGACAGAAAACAAAGGCTATCAGTGGCTGAGTTGCTGGTTGGATCTAGATTTTGTTTGAAGTGGACCAAAGCAGGCACACAAGCAGAGTGCTTGCTATATCTATATCATTTTAAGACCTGGCTATATGTATGCGAAAGCTGAGATTAACTAAGCGCTTGGCTACATTTACCAATGACACTTTTCCTAAGACTAAGGATTTATATAAAAAGTTTGGTAATGTTCTAAGACACGAGTACAAAGTTTATTGTGCTGGCCATCTCTTCCTGCACAGTGTTGCCAGATCCTTTGTTGTACTGGACACCTTTTCCCGCACAGTGTGCCAGCTCATCCAAGCGTGGCGGCGAACGCGCTTGCTGTCCGCTGTTGGGTTTGACACCGTCATTCTGCCTTTGTTGTGGTAACGCAAGGGCGTTCACCAAGACTTAATACAATGCCTAGTTCTCTTTTTTGTTATATAGTTTCCTAAATTACAGCAGCTGTCTTTTGTTTATCTTATCATTATTCTTCATTCTTTATTTGCCTCATTTTGTCTGTCTGTCTTCCTCTACACTCTAGTTCTGCTTTTCGGTAAAATCCCTCGTTAGGTACTCGCAAGTAGGTCCTTTTCCTCTCTACCGTTTCTCTCGATAGCTACTCTTCATGCATAACTTTCGAGACAATACTGTTCCTGAGGTTCAGGTACTTAGCCTGCGTGTTTTTGTGCTTTCCTGACTCACTCACACTTCACTGACTCCAGCATTAAGATGATAACGTATACAAATCACGAAGAAACATCATGACGTGAGTACCACTGATCAGTGACTCGCATCTTTTACTCAGTGTTGGCACTATACGAGAGTCACTCTATATCAACACTTATAGTTATCGAGCAAATATATATATTTGATATCTATAACAGGGAAAATATTGCAGAGTACAGTGCTTTATTGCGCTGAAGACACCCTTGTATCAGACCAGCGGCAGAGGGTAATGAGACACCGTCAGTGTAAAGCGGTTTATTCGGGTCGTATATCCGGATCAGGCTTTGTCCCCTGCTCAGGACTGCCTTACTCACTTCCCTCTTGTTTATTCCATCTACAACACACACTAATATCTCCTGGCTGCAGATGTTTGTAGTCTTTCCCCTGCTCCATCACCCTACTAATCAACTCTTTTATCCACTGCATTACGAAACTTTTCCCATCAGATAAGCAGTTGCCCCTTGTACATAAGATAGATGGACCCCTCGAGGTGAGCAGATGCCAGAACCACCATCTCCTGCACTGTCTGCCTCCCACCGTAGATTCTCCCCATTCTTAAACTAATGCTCACACCAGCACCTATTGTACATATTGGTGTCCATTCTGTCTCTCCCTGTGATATATATTTTCCCAGCTCCGCTTTTGCTTTAGGATGGAGTATCCACACCAATGCATCAAAGCATTTTCAGTAATGGCTTGTGCCAACACTAGCACTCCTTCACTAACTAATGCTCATCTCAGTTCTCCCCTGTACTAACTAGTGTCCATCTCAGCATACCTCTGTAACAACTAGTGGTTATCCCTACAGGTACTTCCGGTGTTGACTACCCGTCTCTGGACTACCTGCCCCAGACGAGCTTTCGGTGTGAAGGTCGCGACCTGGGATATTATGCCGACCTGGAAACCCGGTGCCAGGTACATCTCTTAGACAGTATTAGTGTTAGTAGTAGTAGCATAAATAATAGTAGAGGTAGTAGTAGTAGTAGAAGTAGCAGTAGCCGTTGTCGTAGTACTACAAGTGGTAGCAGAAGTTGTAGTAGTAGCGGATTTATCATAGTTCCTCCACGAACAATCTCCTGACAGCATCACACTCTCATCTTTCTCTCTCTCGTCCCTTCGCCATCACCAGCGCGGCCCGTCAAATGCTCGATATCTAGCTTTTTTTGGTAAGATATAAATTCAAATTGCTTGAGGCTCTCATAACGGACGCCTCACTGATTATAACCGACTGAGATAAAGCCAACCCGTGTGCAGGTGTTCCACGTGTGTGAGGCTGGCAACACCCAGCACGACTTCCTGTGTCCCGAGGGAACCATCTTCAACCAGAAGTACATCGTGTGTGACTGGTGGTACAACGTGGACTGCCCCAGGTCGCCGGAATTCTTCGAACTCAACGAGGATTACTTTAAGGTGAGGAAACACCTCTCTGACATTTCTCAGGGTCTCATATACCTGCATCTAGAGTAATTATCTTGATCTACGGAAGGGTGAAGTTGGATCTATGTAAGACATTTCATACTAAGTAACGAACTAAGGAAAAGTTTCTGCGTAAGGCAGGGTGCTCAACTTTCGTCAGATAATCCAGGACTTTATCCATTCTCTTGCTATTTCTTAAGGTGATATTTTAGGATATTATCTTGTGATTTAAGTTTGGGGGAGAGTGTGTGAAGCTCTGTGGTAGCACTGATGATGTTGGACGTTACATGTCGTGTCACTCATTCCTGATAAATCTGGTAACTGTGGAAACATCAATGTTTTACCCCTGCATCAACGACTACCAGTTGATGACCCTCATCGCATCCTTAGGACGGGGAGGTGACCAGCCCACCGCTGCCGTCTACCGCCATCGCTGCCGCTCCCGCCGGCGGCTTGCGGGGCCCTCAGCACCGGCAGAATGGTCGTCAGCGGCAGCAGAAACCACCCAGGGAATACGTTCCTCCCCTTCCTCCCGACGCTGTTCTCCAGCAGGCTGGCCTCACCAGGAACTACGGCGCGTCCGACCTCTCGCCTCCTGCCCCACAGGGAACCACCCCTGGCGCCGTCGCTGGTCCTCAGGTCATCACTAACGCCGGAGGGTTACCTTACAAATCACCCACCAGAGCCACTGTCGCACCCGAAGTTGAGAACGTCAGAACGAGTCGGGGCCGTCAGCGTGGTCGCGGCTCCAGGAGAAGACACAGAAATCGCAGCAGAAGCAGAAGCAGACCCGCCGGAGAGGGACTGGCGCTGCAGGTTAGCTATAACCTTAACGACAAACCGCTGCGGTCACCAGAGGACTCTGCGGCGAGACTGAGGGACATCCGACCCCGGGACCCGTCTCCTGACGCAGGCGGCACCGGCGTTCGCGCGGCTCCGCAGTCTCTCGACCCTCCTCCACTTCCGTCTCCCGCTTCTCCCACTTCTCCTCCTCCTCCTCCACCAATCATGAACGACCCCGTAAGTATCCCCATAAAACCGGATATTCCAATGACACCGTCACCACTTCCTCCACTTCCTCCACCGCAACCAATCGAGACGTCCCTCGCACTCCCATCCGTTTCGCCACAGTCACCACCTCCAGCATCTTTGCCAAACGGAGCTCCACTTTCTCCTCCTTCATCCTCTCTTTCTCCACCTTCTCCACCAGTAGTGTACAAGGAAACCATCCACCACAGCAGCCCCGACCACCAGACTGTCGAGCAGACTCAGAACGTTCAGATACATCTCCACATCCACCCAGACTCAGACACAATATCGCTCTCCACTGGGAACACTTCCCTTCACACCCACAAAGCCACCAGCCCTAAGCCCACCTCCCCCCCGAAGCCGGTTACTCTACGGAGCACACCCAAGCCACGACTCACCTTCCTCACCACGACAATAGCAATAAGTCCACATCCACCGCATCCCACAACATCACGACCACCCAACGGCCACGCGATTCCCATTTATCATTTCACATCGGAACATCCTCCGTCGCTAGTCCGTCAGCCCCTCGCTCGCCCGACTGTCTCCTACTCAACAGCTGCGCCTCCGCCTCTACACTTCTGGTCTTCGGAACAGCACGAAGGGCTGCACGTGAAACCCAAGTCTTTAAGCGGTCACGATTCCCGTCACCCTCGCCATACCACCACACCCCAGGCCCCGGCTCCGTACATACAGAACAGAATACTCCGTCGGCACCTCCGATACGCCCTGGCTTACCCAGAGCGCCCCGTCCGACGGCGAAGATCTCGACTAAAACGCCGTAGAAGGCCCGCCGCGTCCTCCCCAAGAGACGATACGCCGGCGTACCTCGATTACCGGCCGGCCGTGTCCCCAAGACCACCACAACCACCGCCACCGCCGCCACCGGTGTCCCCTGTCAGTTCCCAAGACCCGACCCCAGGGTACACGTCGACCACAGCCAGTCATCCTCGACCCAAGTACCCGTCTTCGACACCCTTTCCTCCAGATTCTCGCCTCCGTCAGTCCTATCCAACGCCTCTTCCGTATCATTCTCTCACTTCGGAGAGTCCTCATCTCCCTCTGGCCTCACCCTATCCTGTCCTAGCATCCAACCCACCACATCCACATGCGACGCCGGCGGTGGGCCAACCAACACACCATCCTTATCTCTCATCCACTCCACATCCGCACGGCCCGCACCACCATCCGCCTCCACCAACGTCGCATCCGCGCAGCTCATATTCATCAGTCTACCCGAAGAGTCACCCAACGACTCATCCTACCCACCCGGTGCAATCCTATCCACATCCGTACACCGCAGATCCAAGACCCAACTATCGTCATCCCCATCTGCCTTCCTCACCACATCCGCGCCATCCGCATCATTCATCGACGCCACATCCACATGCCGTCAATCCACACACATCTGATATCCACCAGCTACATCCAAAACCAACGACGTCACATCCACACCATCGTCAGATTCATCCGCACGCGTCCCACAACCCTAACCCAACCCCTGAACCTATCTACAAATATCCACATGCATACCTTTCCTCCACTCCGCAGCCGCGTGTTACCCACCTGTCCACACCCGTTTACCCACACCCTTCCTCAACACATCCTCCTCATGTTTCTCCAAAAGTTCATCCATACCATCCTCATCCATCTCCATCACCTCATTCGCACGACTTTCACCTATCTCAAACCCCGTATTCTTACAAACATAATCCGTCACCCAAGTCTCATCCATACTATCCTCACTCTTCGTCAGCACCTCATCCATACCATCCTCCCCCTCATCCATCTCCAATACCTCATCATCCCCAACCGGATCCATCTCCACCACCTCATTCATCGAGTCCTCATCCATCTCCAACAACTCATCCATACCACTCTTACCCTGATTCATTCTCATCCTCTTATCCGTACCATTACCATCGATCAAAAACGCCTCATCCACGTCATCCGCAGCCTCATCCATCTCCAACACCTCACCCGTCCCATGCCCATCTTCATCCATCAACAATATCTAACCCATATCACCCACACATATCTCATCCACTTTCCAGTCCATACGACATTCATCCATCTCCAACTCCTCATCCATATGATTCTCACATATCAACACAGCCTCATCCATACCGCCCTCACTCATCTCCAAAACCTCATCCATCCCACCATCACCCATCTCAAACTCCTCATCCATACCACCCTCATCCGCCTCTAACATTTCGCAAATATCACTTAAAAACTCCTCCAACTCCTCGTACTTATCACCTGAGTACGCCTCCAACATCTCCAGCACATAAGCCTCTAACATCTCCAACAACTTCTACAAAACGCCCTCATACATCTCCAACAACTCCTCCAAACCGCCCTCACACATCTCTAAAACCTCCAACACTGCAGCCCCATCCATCTCCAACACCACATCAATACCACCCTCATCCATCATCTCCTCCATACCATCCCCATCCATCTCATCCACCTGATCCATACCATGATCTCTCATATCCAACACCTCATCCATATCATCCTCATCCATCGCTGACGCCTCATCCATCTCCCACACCTCCTCCAAGCCTCCCCCATCCATCAGTGACACCTTATCCATCTCCCACACCTCGCCCAAACCACCCTCATCCATCTTCCATACCTCAACATTATCATCCTTTCCCGTCATCCACCCCTCGACCTCACTACTCATTCTCAGGTCACCCTCACTCATCTCCCACGCCTCATCCATACCATCCTTACTCATCACCCACGCCTTACCCACACTACCCTCACTCATATTCAAAACCCGACTCACACCAACCTTACTCATCTCCAACACCTCATCCAAACCCTATTCACCCATCTCTCACACCTGAGGAGCATCCACCGCCTCATCCGTCACTGATGTCGCCCGTGGCTGCCCAGGAGTCCTACCCATCTGGGGAAGCCTCAGCTTACCTATGGGGAAAGCACTACAGCGGCCTGGGTAAGGTTTTCAGCCAAAACCCTTACCCCAGCCCCCCCTATGCGCCCCAGCTCCCGAGGCCAGGACCTGCTCCTCCAGCCCCCTCCCCCGGCAATGGCCACGCCAGTCATGGTCCCCATCCTCCCTCCCCATCATGGCTTCAGGGGGTGGAGGAATCGATCCTCTCCCTCCCCATCATCCTCGTGTTTCCCTCACCAGACCCAGCAGAGGAATACCACCCTGTTCCACACCCCGTCCCTCTGAGTCCTCCCTCGGATCTACCCTACCCTTCCTCTCCCTCTGACTTGGGAGAAGACACCTTTCCTCTTCGCCCATACCATCAGAAACCTGCTCCTCCCCATCACGAGAAAGCTCCATCCTACCTCCATCCTCTTGGTATTTCCTCTCCATCTGTATCATTAACGCCAACCGCCTCACCTGTTCCTCAGCCAGATCTTCGTAAGCAATCCGTATCCCCTTCATTAACACCATCAAATTTACTGTCCTCCCCATCCCCACCATCACCATCTCTGCAGCTGCGACCCTCGTCTCCACCACCATCACCAACGTCACCAACAACGTCACCACAAAGTGCACCAATATCGTCTCGACAACCGCCTACATCTGCGTCACCAGTCTTCCCGCCAATATTCTACTCACTATCATCTGCTGCGCCATCACTATCCTACTCCTTATCGCTATCCAATTCTCCATCACTATCCTCATCACCACCGCCGTCACCTCCATCATCCTCCAGACCATCACTACTATCTCCACCAGAATGGTCCTCTTCAACAATACCTCCAGCATCTTCCCCACCATCATCTCCACCGTCATCACCACCAGAGACACAGCCCTCGCTCCTCCCGACCCACATTGCTTCCGACTCAACTCTGAATTCCCTCGACTCCCCAGACGTGACCACATACCCTCCCCAGACTCACCTCGACGCCTCTGTCTTTCCTCTTGGTCTCTCTCCACCACGAAGACGACTGCCGGACGTCCAGACTTCGACAAACGAGCAGGAGCAGAACCCTCGACCCTCAACGGCAGACGCCAACGCACAACGCCAACAGTACCTCCTCGGTGCAAGTTTACAAGACAAAGACATTGTTTTCGGTACTCCACAACCAGCCAGTGAGATTTACCCCATACTAAAGTTTTTCTCAGACTCTGACCATAGACCAGAAAGTTCGGTCCCTGATAAGGGCGACGGGGTCTTCTTTGACAGCAGACAAACTCTGCTTAGAAAAGTCTCCCGAAAGGTAAGACTGACTCAAGACTTTACGTCTGACTGCGTACATGAGTACTTCCCTCTACCAATGTAGACTCAATCGTTCCCTTAACTTTGATATCCAAACTACTTCCATTTAATTCTGCTCCAATTTGGCTCGATTGAAGCATACTCAAAAACGCATTCAGATCTCCACACTTTACCAGTTCATATATTAAAATCATGTCGTTCCTAAAGCTTTCTAACTTGTATATACCATGAGCCATGCATGATATGGGAAAAAGGGTAAACGCGAAACATGATTTTTCTATATGCCATCAGGGCCACTTTCTTAAGATGATCGCATGACAGTTTGGACAGATCAGACCGACTCTTAACCCCGAGAAAGAACAGCTTGACATTTGTTGCAAAGCAAACGTCATGACTGACTATCCAGAACCTGACTGACTAAAACCTTTTAGAAGCAGCTTATCTTATTCTAACCCAATTACCAGTCACCTACAACACTCGTAAACCCTTACCAAACCATCCATGTCAATCAACATTACAGCACTATGGTATTTCTATTTAAGTTAAGGAAGGTTTTATACCTTAGCAGTTTTTCACTCTTAACTTTTGATTTAAAGTTCAGGAAAATTTTAATCATACTTTGTTGCAACAATTCTCTTGGCATCATCACCTGTGGTAACCCGTTAAAGTAATCAGGTGAGCATTGATTGCAACCTCAGCTCCACTTCCAATGCCTCCTGGCTCAGGTAATAATCTGAATACAGGAAGCTTGTCGTACCTCCCTAACCCACTGTATCACACAGAACGCTCGAGATTTCTATGGTGTTCTTGGCGCTGACAGAGACTACGAGGACCAATATTACTATTACAGTGGCGAGGAAGATTACGTTGAAGGGTGAGTACCCATCGTTTGCTCCACTATTAATGTAGATATTTTCATCCCTTAGTAGAATTAATCAAAGGATTCTTATTAAGGACGGCAGTGGAAAGATGAAGCTGGATGTAATCATGAAAGAGGTAGAATGGAGGCGCATTGAAAGCCGTGATGAATGAAAAGAATTGATTTGTAGAATATGTAAAAAACTACACATCATTTGAAAGATAATATGAAGATACATAGTTATCCATCCGAATACGTATCATTCTTTGTAAGGACATTTATAGAAAACGAAGAGAAATAAGAACTCAAATGAGTAACCAAAGGAAATTTCAGGAGTTCTTGCATGATATTTCTGAAGACTTGAAATAAAGAAAAGCAGGAGAAAATTATGTATAGCTGGCTGTGCCAAAAAGTTACTATCATAACTAATTTTTTCTCCTGAAAACAGGTTCCAAAATCCCTTGTTCTTGGAGGAGACAGACTTAGCTTCCCTGCGGCCCTTTAGTTTCAAGGAGCTGGACGAGGTACGTTAAGTCCTGTTTTTCTTTATTTTTTCCATTCATCTGGTGTTACGAGAGAAGAAAAAGAGGCTAGACACAGGAAGGTAAAGTGGAGAAGCATAAGAGAGTTGCGGGGTGTAAATATATCTATGGTCCAGCTCTAATGAAGTGTGTGACTGCTTTATTAAGTATGTATTAAGGTCTCAGTTGCTCGGAGTCTTCTGTAACTGGCAGGACAAATCCATTTCATTTTCATAACACGGGTACTGTTTACTGTTGTGGTGCAGCTAATAACTACACCTCACCAACACTAATCATGAAGCTATGTCGTAACGATGAGTAAGCCTTTGTGTGATCTGTCGCTGTCCCGGGGTACCACTACATAACTGTATATCACAGTATCATGTATTCGTTGTATTTATGTATAACTATGATATCACTGTATCATGTGTCGTTGTTGCAATGTATAACTGTATATCACTTGATCACTGTATCATACAGGGTCATTCCCCACCACCACATAAGCCGCCGTCACCCACCCCGCATCCGACTCCCTACCGCAGTAGAGGCCCAGAGAACCCGTTGCACCCAGGGGAGGCAAGACCCAGAGGGGAGACGGGAACAGTGTCCCACTCCCTCACCCCGGCTCTTGCCGTCCCAGCCAAGACCAGAACTCCCAAAAGGGTAAGACAAAAGGTGTCTTGTCCCTCGTAACTCTAACTCCTCTGAACTAAAAGATGTTCAAATCTCTTTTATTCAAGAGACTTAAAGTTACTCTGAAGACATTATCTACCGTGTTCGCTTATTACATTTTCTCCCCATGTAGTTTTAAAGTGTTTTATAAGCTTCTGATTCTGCTGTGATATTACTTGAATATATTTAAAAAAGTCTGATTTGGATGGATATCGTCGTTGTTGTTCATTCTCATTTATTATCATTATCATTATAATTATAATCATTATGGTTATCATCATTATCATATTATTATCAAAATTATCATTATCATTTTCTTGTTGTGTGTGTGATGTCACACACACACACACACACTCACCTACAGAGGTTAGTCTCAGTCCTCGTGGCATCAGACACCACCTCCAACATCCCCTCCCTCCCCCTCACCCTCATTATCACCCCCAGTTTCTCCAACGTCCTCTCTTCCCCTACAGTCCCCCGCCAGAGGCGCGTTCTTCACCCCGCTCCCCACCACCCTGAGGCCTCTCTTCGTTGATCCAGGTAAGGCCACAACTACCTTTGGCGTCCCCCTGTACACTGAGTTGTTATTTTGCTACACACTTTTCAGGATCGCTGTTTTCAGAATACTTTGATATCAAGCAAAATCTCGAGTCCTTCAGAGCATTCATACATCCTTTAGATCCTTAATGATACTAAGATTTTTGCCAATGATGTTTAATGACGGGTAGTTAGTAGCAGTAGATGACTTTGCTATCATATTTCTGTGCATCAGTTATCATGATTTTCCCTTACAGACTTTTAAAAACGTTTTCCTTTACAGTGCTCATTCTACATGTTAAGTCCTTTGTTAATCTGCATTTTATTCTTTTTTTGAGCCTCCGTACACACTGTGTTAGGCTTGCCAAGCTGAACACACACAGTGTTGGGTTTCAGAACCAGAACACACACAGTGCAGGGTCTTTCAGGAGGAGCACCAGTGTAAATCACTTATGCAAACCCACAATTTCGTCGTCTGTGTATTAACTGTGTTTCATTTCTTGCATTCCTGACAGATTTCCTTCATCTTGGGCAAGACTGGAGCATGAAAATCGACCCTCTCTCCAAATCCTCCTCCTCCTCCTCCTCCTCTTCTTCTTCCTCCATCCCGCATGAGGGGCAATCATCCCATCCTGGTCTGTCTCCTTATGACCCTAAACCTCTCTTCCTGCCGTACAGGAACTTCCCAGATCCTAACAGTCTGCCGTATCAAATCTCCCACAAGGACCAACCTCACTATCTTGACTATGCTACTGATGAGGGCTGGAACGCTACTCTCTACTCTCGACTTTACGGGTTGGTCGACGATTACGATGTGTTGTATGATTATGAAGGAGGAGACGAGTACAGCGACTACCTCGGCGTCCCCAACCCTGAATCGGGGACCTTGCACTCACGTCCAAGCCCAACACCCTACTACCAGGGAACCACGCCCAGAGACGAGGTCGGCCTGGCTCAACATTCAACCGTGTCTACCTACCACGCAGACAACTCGCCTCAGTATCCAACTACGCCTCAGTATATCACTGCCGCACCTCAGCATTCGACAGTGTCCCCGCAGTATCCGAGTGTGTCATCTCAGTACCCGATTGATTCGCCTCAGTATATCTCCGTTACGCCTCAGTATCCAACTGTGTCACCTCAGTATCCGACCACTTCTGTTCAGTATCCGATAGCGTCACCCCAGTATCCAACTGCTTCGCCTCAGTATCAGTTCTCGTCACCTCATTATCTAACTCTTTCACCTCAATACCCGACTGCTTCACCTCAGTATCCGAGAGCCTTACCCCAGAAGGAAGTATCTCCAACTAGACGACCAACGAGGTCTCACAGTCGTCCTCAGGTCTCTCAACCCTACAACACGTCCGTCTCTGACTTACACGGTTCCACCCAACCGTTCAAGAGGCCATCAATCACATTCTACTCGTCTGAGGAAGAGTATGGGGTGAATTACGAATCCCCCGAGGCCTTCCCTCCCGAGGAAGCCTCCCAAGAGAGCTATTACCAACAAGACTCTGATGTTATCCAAGACAACGTATTGACGAACGCCTACGGTCACTTTGATCCGTATGGCGAAGAGAACGACCATGGAAGCCACTTGTCTCATCTGATACATTCTGATCTGAGTCCGTTCGTACACTCTAGAGCATTTTTCGGACCTCACGTCGACAACACAGCACACAGAGGACAGGTCGTCGATGTCGCCTCCCCTACCAAGGAGCAGCTGGAGTACATCAGTCCCAAAGTCGAAGACGAGAACAGGGCATCTTACTACCCACAGGAACTTCTCCGACGGTACTATCTCGATTCTTACACACATCAGTCTCACTTGAGGAGAAACAACTCGCTCTCTCGCAGGTACAAGGAGAACCCTTACACCAGGAAGTATCTCGGTGTAGCACCTAAATACTTGACCACCGCAGGACCCGACGCTCCGAAACCACTGATTCCCTCTGGTCCTGAGGAATCGACGGAAGAATCGCAATACACCGCACCAGCGTTGGCGCCTCAGTCAAAGAAACAAAAGTACGACTCTGTTCCGAAGCATGTAATGAGCAGTCCTGAACCCCCGCACGTCACCAAGAGCCCATCTGTCATCCTACAATACGAGGACGAACACTCGCAATACTCAACACCAAACCCACAGCATCTGAAAGAGGAAACAGTGACACTTGCAATCGAGGATATACGTCAAGATCTGCACTATACAACGGCTGCACCACATGATACAGATGTTAGGCCACGTTATACCTCCAGCGTCCCTCATCAGAAGGAAGAAAACACCCGAACCACAACACCCCAGACACATCACTCCGTTAACCAACACACACCTGATACACAACACCGTCAGGAGCAGGGCGATCACACCACACCACCTGCAGAGGAGACGACAGAACTACCAAAATATGAAGCCGTTGTATCTGCTCTAGCTGAGGGAAAAACGCTCCTGGACCTGTTTCCCTTTAAGACACCTGTAGAACGTCCCTACATCACCAAAACTACACAGACGAGACCAAAATCTACAGATCGTCCCCACAGCACCAAGGCTGCACAGACGAGACCAAAATCGCACCGAATGACAGCTTCACGTCTGTTCAAACGCCCCCAGTCCAACCCAGCTTCCAGGAGACCGTTAAGAAGGGACAAGACTTACACTGAGAGTGCCACTTACGGTGACATTAAGACACCACAAGATTCTCGTAGACGACAGAACAGATGGAAACAACCTCGTCGTTTATCCCTCACGAGAAAGTACGTCGGCGCCGAATATTCTAATCCAACGTCAGTCAAACCAACGCAGAAGCCACTCCACAGGTCCGTCTCAGAGTCTTCCTACCCACGGAAGCCAAACTCAGTACCTGGGGATCATGTCTCACCCTACGCTGCCACAGCTCATACACCTGGCAGTCACGATGACTCTCATAGCTCGTTAAGTTACCAAAGCGGAGCCAAGGCACAGAAGACTGTCAGCAGCAGTGTACTGCAGGAGGACAAAGTGGAACTCTATGCTGAGGTAGACGATCGAAAACCACAAAAGACTCTCTCCGAG
This sequence comes from Panulirus guttatus, assembly GCA_032361385.1. Classification (NCBI taxonomy): domain Eukaryota; kingdom Metazoa; phylum Arthropoda; class Malacostraca; order Decapoda; family Palinuridae; genus Panulirus; species Panulirus guttatus. The sequence continues at coordinate 6,475 of JAUUDW010579148.1, read as the reverse complement.
GTCACACAAGGTAATAAGACACTAGCTACGTCTCGGAGGCGTCCTTCATCGGTGAGAAAGTATATTCCTCGTAGACGCCGACCAGCAAAAACACAAGCTACAGTTCCTGAGTCAGCGTCGGGTGCTCAGTCTGGTGAGGTAGTCCATCAGACCACAGAGATTCCCCAGTTGTTCACAGAATCCCCAGAAGATCATCACGGAAGTTCAGACGATCAAGCAGGCTCCTCTTACCCTCAAAGACCACCCGGTGATGTCGAGCGTCCCGCCCGGCGTCCAAAAGCAAATATTCCAAGGAAAAAACTCCCAGCAGGTGACCCAAGACCTCACAGACGCTTACCAACCTTGAAACGTCGTCCTCATCCCGTTACTCGTCGTCGTCGCCCGGCTCTTCGTCGTCCTCATTCTTCCTCATCTCCTCATTCTTCCAAGGCATCGTCTTCAGGTGCTGGGCCTCACCCTCAGACTCCCTCCTCTACTGAAGTCCCTAAGTCTAACGTCCTTCGCTCTTTTCTTGATGGGTCTCCTTACACCCCTCCTGACGGCGATCACCTTTCCTCCCGTGCACCCCACACCCGGGATGGAACCTCCTACTCCCCTCCTTTGCTCTCCTCTTCCCACATCCTTCACACGGACGACCTCTCTAGTCCTCATTCCCCAAATTCTCCCGAAGTTTCAAATACCTCGGAGAAGCGAACGCTAACTTCAGGAGCGCCAGCGCGCGCTCCCTCCCCAGCCTTCAACTCTCTAGGTCCATCAGCCGACGCCCCGTACACGCATAACTCTGATTCTCCCCATCATGATCACCACTCAGCCCTTCTCTCCACCCTGGCCCCGTCAGAAGAAGGGTCATCTCATTCCCTTCTTCCTGTGCCCACAGGTGGGAATAAGTCCTTGCCAGGCCCCATAGCCAGTGTTGCTCGACCCACAAGAGACCCGACGGGAGCGACAGGACTCACCCTATCCCGATACAATCTCCCCCAAGACATGCAGCAGATCCTTAACACAGCCTCCCTCGGCCCAGCTGTACACACCACAGATCACTACTCTACGGCACTACTCACAAACGGACACACTACGACGCTAAACAGAGACTATTCACAGCCACTACACACCACAGCCACTCGCCCCACTGCAGCAGTAAGACATGGTTCTCTTTACAATCACCCCAGTAGCTTTCGGACTTTTGTAAGTGAGCCAAAACCCACGCAATCAATTTTCCTCAACTCCGATGATTCTTTCGAATCGCACATTAATGCCAAGTCAGCAATAGAATCACTTCTGCCTTACATTGACGATAAAAACGTGCCAGTGAGCGTGGATTATGTTCGTCGTCAAAATAACGACTTAAGTTCGAATGTGGAAGTAACCTTTAGCATCAACTTTCCAATAGAACATCATCCCAGATACGTTAATGAAAATTCCCGCCAGGCAGCGCCTCAGCGCCAGGCGTTCCCAGCTTATCCCCAGGCTTCACATCCTACCTATAGAGGTAGTGTTGATCCGGGGCAGAAAACAACAAAATCTTCGCTATTATCTTCTGCTGCGCAGTTCACAACTCCTCGTACAAACGCATATGCCAATCCTGAGATCATCCAAACACACAACTCGGTATCCCCACAACCTCTTTTTTCAGGTAACAGTCGACCTTTAACATTACAAGGTTATAGTCTTCCTCAGTCGACTCCACAGCCCGGCAAGCGCACCAGTAGAGCCAACTTCAGGAGTTCTGTTTCAGTCGTCAGCCAGAAATCAACGACGCTCTCTAACCAAAACTATCGCCAGGTCTCTCAAATCCAGAACCAAGATTTTCAGCAACACACTCCCGGACCTTTCGAGACCCAGTACTATGATGTTTCTACTGACACAGTGAGTGGACCTAGTCATCCTCCGTCTCCCATGAGGCAACATCGTCCATCCACGTCAGTTCCCCAACAGGTCAAGCCACTACGCCATTATGCAACGGGCAACGCGCCTTTCAACCCCAGTGGAAATACAGACACTATCTCTCCCCCTCCTGCAGCAGTGGCTAAGATACCAATAATTCACCTGACGACTGCGCCCTTACCCCCATCAGGAAGGAGCGTCTACAAGGTTGGGAAATCTTCCTCTCACCAGCACAGCGGCCGCGTTCGGGAGGAATACACCGTCTTGCATGTCAACAATCAGGATGAGCAATATGCTCCGCCTCCCTCGATGTCTGCCTCGCGCGACCTGTCACCCACGATGCCTACACCCCTGGCAGACCAACCCCAGCGTCGTCCGCCTCTTATCCCCTTGATCGACGGGCATCTCCCGACCTCCAGCCCACACTACAGGGGTAACAACGACAACCCAGCATTAAGGTACAGTAACCAGCACGCGTCTGCTGCGATGGTCCCTCTGGACGAGCCTTCGACTCGGTTACTCCCGCCTCCCCCACGCACGTACATCCACAGTCGTCACGACGGAGTCACCCAGGCCATAACGAGCACCCACAGACCATCTCCAGTCCCAGGAAGCACGACGTATCTTCCGCCGAACCGTAATCGTTTTCATACAACAACTTCCTCCATCAAACGGCAGCCTCCTACCACAACGACAACCAGGTTTCCAACAGTAGATAACAGTCCCGTTACTCCGGTGACTCAACCTCCAGTAATGACAAACAGACCCGTTAATAGATACCCTGTTACTACTCAGCCTGTGACATTAACTACCCGTCGTGAATCTCAGTATCATTTACCGGCATCGCTACCATCATATAAGGGGAACACAGACAACCCACATCTCCGCTTCCAGCAGTTCCACGAGTCCAGGTCCCGTCATCCACACCACGACACGAAGGGTCATCCTACTTCATCCGTCACCGTACACGGCCATCCAACTTTTCAAACCAGCTCGCAGGATCATCCACTTCCTCAGGTCAACACACAAGGCCATTCATCTCAGGTCAACACGCAAAGTCATCCACCTTCTCAGGTCAACACACAGGGTCAACCACCTCCTCCGGTCATCACACAGGGTCATCCACCTCCTCCGCTCAGCAGCACACAGGGCCATCCACCTCCTCAAGTAAGTAGTACACAGGGTCATCTACCTCCTCAGGCCAGCGTTTACTACCAAGGCTCAAGTGAGGAGCAACCTCAGAACCACATGATGATGAAGCTGCCAGTCACAAGAACGCCAGAAATTCCTACTAATGATTACAGTCTACAGTCAAGGCCTTCCTCACTTGCCCAGTCTGACTCTCCCGCTGGACCTGATGTGGACGTTTTGAACTGGGATCCACAAAGAATTCCAGAGTCCAGCACTTTGTCGCACTCACATGGCTCATCTCGCAGTACCTCATCGTCATACCACACACAACCTCCTGCCCTGTCGTCCTTCAAACCACAGGAGATGCCAGAGAGCCATAGTAATCTTCAGCTACACAATTTTCCAGCAAAACCACCGTCAACACACGAATCTTTTCCTTCATCATCTTTCGTGCAGTCCACCACCCCACGAACGGCGTCCCAAAGTGATCGAATGAGGAAGAGAAGACCCCATCCGCATTTGCCTCCAGAGCCAAAATCACAACCTCTTAGTCTTCCTCTGATGCCCAAGTCTCCGGACGTCGCCGTCACACCCAGATCTAATTATGGCATTCAAGACCCAATGAACATCCTCACCCCTCAGCCCTCCTCCTTGAGCCACCAGACGAACGTGACGCCTCAAGACTCATCTCTAACGTCGTCAGCCTCGCCACCGCTGCCTCGGTCCACTCCCTCACCACCGTCCACCTTCCACACCCCTCCACCTGCACTATCACGTACTCCACCACCTGCACCATCATTACAATCCCCGTCATCTGTTCCATTACTTTCTCTAGCGTCCTCACAGCCATCAACATCTGCTCCAGCAGACATTCTTCCAGCCGTACTGGTGGGTGGCGTGAGGAACTATAGCCGTGTCATCAACAGCTCTGAAGCGGGAGTTCCATGGTCAGGTCCTCAACAGGGTTACGGGAACAAACCGACCAAAAATGCATTCGAGAATCTACCAGTTCATCGAGACAGACATTCAATGTCTGATTTAGAACAAAGTCGAGCTATGAATACGACGGTGGACGTCACAAGTCATGTGGAGACCAAGTTCCAGCTTCCAGGAACGACAGTTCATCCTCCACCAAAGCCTAACGTCCAGGAACCACAAATGAAGCTGAGAGGAGGGATGGGACGCCGCTATATGAGAAACAGAAAGCGCGTCACCTCATCTGCTGAATCTACTACAACATCCCCGCCTGCAATGAGAAGACGCAGACCTCAAAACACCCAACAGGTCCCGAGTAGAAATGTATTAAACAGACGAAGAAAGCGCTTGAGACAAGAACCCTCGATAAATCCGGAGGCATCTCAGTTCTCACCTAATTCATCTCACGAGGTCTCGTTCACGGTTCCTCCGCCTGGTTCTTCCGAAACCTTCACTGAAGAACCGCAGTCATACACTACCAGTATACCAAGTAGCACCAAGTCCATGCTCGAGCGTTTTCCATTTAAGAAATCTAGAAGAAGGTTCTCAACAGCCGCTCCAGCTACACAGGCTCTCATCGAGGGCAACATTGAAGACCTTTCCCACGTGGAACTACAGAGATTTGCTGAGATCGGATTTGGAGATAAACTGAATGATAAACAGAGCACCGGAATGGCTGAGAGGACCAGTCAGTCAATTTAGCTGCCATAGAAGCAAAGACTAGATTTCTACTTATATATTTGCTAACAGAAATATTTCGCTTTTACTGTGATAGGTTCATCAACTTAATTCAGTATGTGATATGAGTTTATATAAGAATTTCAGTCCTTTAGTCAGATCTTTAAGACGTGTGACTCTAGTCATGTCAAGCTCTTTTGAGAGCCATGTTCCTCTCGCAGGAATTATACCAGAACAGGTAACATAACGACCATAAGGTCCCTCATCACCATCTAGGGCGATCGACCTCCGTCCCTGTGATTCATCTAGTCAATCCGCGCACCTTTGCGCTATTGCTTAGTCTTTCTAATAATGTCGCGATAACTACAATGAAAAATAGAAATAATGATACTTTATGAAACTGTACATCTTTTCAGATCATGCACTAGGGTGAAAGGCATGCACGGGATAGAGTGAATTGGAATAATGTGATATACAGGGGGCGACGTGCTCTCAGTGGACTGATCCTTGTGTGATAGAAAAAGAAAAATATACACATGGAGTTTCAGTAAATGAATCGTCTCAACTCGGCTGCTCGCCTCCCAGCAGTTAAGAAAATGAGTTTGCAGTATTATTGTGTAACTATTGTTCTACGTGACACACAGTAGCACAGTCACAATAAAGATTTCACATTTAAAAAACTTATAGATATTTATAATACTTTCTTGTTTCTTATTTAAACGTTCGCTGCGAAAAAATAATGTCATTACAAACATCGTCACTACCGCTTTACTAAGGCGCGTCAGCTGCGTGATCAAGTAGTTCCACTCCATATGTCTATTGGCACCCGTTATTTGCTGCTGCTCTTGTGGCACTACATGATACAACATCCGCATGACACTACAGTTGTAGAGTACAATGTTCAGGTGCCTCTACACCCATGTGCCACTAACCATACAGCTGTATGACACCAAAGTTACACAACGCTTCAGGAATACAACGGACACGAGAGTCTCATCACACACCACAAAAGCCAAGCGACACGGCAGCTGCACAACACACCACTCCCAGGGACTCCCTGACATCCTGGGGTCAGCCACCTTCCTCAGCCGCAGTCAATGCAGGTCAGCCAAGGACATCGACCTGGCATAGCCATGACTTTTGACCTCCTCAGCCCTGAGCCAGTTCAACCACCCACCTAACGTGACCCGGACTGATCAGGCTGACTCCAGACTTTACGACCAGACACGGCTTGACTCTGCTTGACCTGGCTTGACCCTGTTTGACCCGGCTTGACCCTACTGACCCGGCCAACTCACTTTGCGACTCCTGCTGGCTTACCAAACTCCAGGGAATGATCACCGACCACAGGACGAGCGCAACGTGCAAAGAGTCTAATAGACGAACCGACTTCAAAATGTAGACCTTGTCTGACCCCATAAGACCTGATGATTTGTGACTAGACCTTCGGACAGTCACCCGACCAATTACTCTGTGATCTCTGAGCCTTCAGGAGAACACTCTCATCCCTGTTTATTATTTGTATATTTATTATCAAACAGAGGAAACGACATTTTTTCCAATGTCTCTCTTTCCATATTTCTTATCAAACTTTGCATTCACGCTTTACTGGATATACAAAATAGTAAGAACTCATTTTGTAAAATGGTTCTTTAAGACTAATTCTTTCAGAGCCTGCCACTTGTACCTGCTCTCTCTCTCTCTCTCTCTCTCTCTCTCTCTCTCTCTCACTCTCTCTCTCTCTCTCTCTCTCTCTCTCTCGCTCTCTCTCTCTCTCTCTCTCTCTCTCTCTCTCTCTCTCTCTCTC
>JAUUDW010578927.1:0-11925 GCA_032361385.1 Panulirus guttatus | reverse complement strand
GTACCTACGACGATATTCTTCCTTGTGGTTGGGCTGATATATACATATATATATATATACATACATGCATACGAATACAGTGCTTATAACGCGCACAATTCATAGAACACATAATGCCCTTCCACAGCAAGGGTTCGAACCTGGACCTTTTGCGCGGTAGCTGGGAACGCTAACCGCTCGGCTATGATCATATACCTCCACGTTTGACAGTAAGGTTCTGTAAAATGCTAGCTGCTGGTAATGTGAGCCTGATGGGATTTGACCGGTCTAGAACCCGTTGCTCATGGATGCGAAACGAAGGGTATTCGATTACAAGTAATCGAATAGTCATTTCCCTTTTAGGGGCGATCATAGCCGAGTGGTTAGCGTTTCCAACTACCACGCGAAGGTCCCGGGTTCGAGTCCTTGCTTTCGGAGGCCATTATTTGATTCTCTCTCTCTCTCTCTCTGTATATATATATGTGTATATATATATATAGGTCCGGAAAGACACACACACACACACATATATATATATATACACTCCTTATACCCATTCCAGTTTTCTGACAAAATCTTTCTGAGCACTGTTTTTCCCAGTTGGAAAACAAAGCTCTCTGTAACGAACAAACACATTCTGTTTCTGTACAACAGACTTGTTTCGTTTCTCTTCCCAGAACGTAAACCAGGGAAGATAATCCTTAATTTTACAAGGCAGTCGCCAGATATATTATATTTAGGCTAGACATGCGATAATATTGTCCCTTAAGATGCCAGTGTGGACATAAAATGCGAAAAGGAACCCATATTTTTTTTTGTTTTTGCCGGTACGAAGGTTCTTATTTTAGTAGGATGATATAAAACAGAATTGTATGTTGTGTAAGGAAAATGAATCACACTGCCAAACACAAGCAGATTATTCGTGAATTATTCACCGTAAGAATCATAAACCAGGATACCCGACGAATGTTTTGAATCTTACGTTTTCTATACTGAAAAATATTCCTGCGAACCTAACAATTTTTTTTTTTACAGGCTGTAAATTAACACTGTTGGAAATACAATGGTAATACTCCCGTGACACGTAAATGAAATTCTCGTGTCTTATAAGCACGTACGTAACATAACCCAGACTTTATTAGAAGGAAGGACAGGTAGAAAATAGAAATATATAAAGAAAACTAGCGTCCATTTATTAACCCAATATGGAAAGGTCTGGTTTTAGTAGCATTTTGTGAAGATGTATAGATTTATTTCATTTTTTTTTCATGAGTTGTGGGACACATATTTGCCTCAATATATGGGCAGTTCCTTCGACATCGCTTACCGCTACTGCCTATACAAGACCCATATTTTAGTGGGGTTCAGGCCAAGATTCATAACCAGACTATTTTATGGTGACGGAGCGATATGGTAGTACATAGTTACGTTGGTGCAGGGATACGTATTGTGGTTGTTTAGGGTGCTGTATTGTGGTAGTGCGAGGTAATGTATTGTGGTAGTGCAGGGTAATGTATTCTAGTTGTGCAGGGTAATGTATTGTGTGGTATTACAGAGTAATGTACCGTGGTATTGCTGGCTAATGTAGTATTGTGGGACTGCGGGGTAAATGTATTATGTTACTAGAGGGTAATGTACTGTTTAGTGTAGGGTAGAGTATTATGGCAGTGCAAGGTAGTGTATTTTGGTGGTCAAGGTAATGTATTCTAGTAGCGCAGGGTAATGCATTTTGGTAATGTTGGGTTGTTATGGTAGTCCTGAGTTATGGTAGTATTGGGCTATGACAGTACTTGGGCTGTAGTAGTGCTAGGTTATGGTAGCATTGGCTAATAGTAACGTTGTGCTATGGAATACTAGGCTATGGTAGTATTGGGTTATGGAAGTTATGAGTTATGGTTGTGCTGACGGCCACATGATAGTCCTGGGTTATGGTATCACTGGGTTACAGCAGCGGTGAGTCAGATCTCCTCAGATCCGCACTTAACTCAGAGAAAATAATTTCAGGTCTCAGAGCCTTTCCTTTTCAAGCTTATATCTGAGCAACAGAATTAGATTTGATGCTGTCCTTTGTATTCGTTCAAGTACACCTTCGTCTTCGATGAAGCCTGGTGACCAGAAATGAACAGCTCATTCTGAGTGAGGTTTACTTAGGGCGTTCGAAAGTGAGTGATGTAACCTTCGTTGTATAGTTTGTCTTTGAAGCTGTGAATTTTAGCATTTTGTTTGCCTAACTACATGGAGCTAGCAAAGTTTGACGTATTTATGATCATTTTAATTATCACTTCAAAGTCTTTATTTCTTATGCCTCTAGTAATGGTTTATTGGGCATTTCGTATTCGTAATTTATATATACTTTTCTCTTCAGTTTTCGTTACTTTGCGTTTGTCTAAATTAACTGCATTCTGGACCTTATGTACCAAGTCCTTTAGCTTGACTCCTAGGTAAAAGAGTGAATGCCTCATTTTGTTCGCGCTACAGATCCCTGTGTCTGAATGCCGGAGTAAAGTTACCCAGAAGAGTGAGGCTTGGCTCTTCCTCCAAGCACTGTAACCTGTGTCCAGTCATCGTCACCATGTCATTTCTTCCTACCCCCTTGAAAGTTAATGTTGCTATCTAATGTCATCTCCGCCAAGACTAACCTCGTCTCTAGATTTTGCGATTCATTTGTAGCCCCTTGTACCTTCTGGAAATGCACAGACAGTCCACAGTCGAACTTAGCCTACTGCCATCGTTTTAGTTCTCTACTTTGTTATTACTGACCTCTATCGACAACCAGATACCCTTCCTACCGATGCTGAGACCCCTACTCCTACTTCCTCCCCATCATTCCTCACACCCCGGCATCCAGGGCCCGGGCCTGAAGCTGTTGGCCAGGCGATAGGTGTGAGGGCCAGTCGGGCCAGCAGCTCCCCTCTCATGAGCAGAGCGACAGACTCCTGTCGGTACGGAGGCCCCTCGCACCCCTGCCCCTGCTCACAGCCCTCCTGGGGCATCCACGGAGGACAACACGTGTCCCTGACGCCGGGTGGCCCTCACAGCTGACAACATGCGTCCGTGATGCCAGGTGGATGGCAGTCATCTCCCTTCCTCTTCCCTTTTCGCCTCTCCCTGTCATCAACCTGGGGCCCTGCCCCAACCCCCTCCCTCCCTCTTCCACTCCCCCAGCATAAGTGAGGGCGACAATTGGCTTCCACTCCCGATGTCACACAACTCAGGTGTCACACCACATTTGGGTGCCACACGACTCAGGTGCCGGTAGTAGTGCCACATAACTCAGGTGCCAGCCTCGGACACTTTGTCTCGCTCCCCAGAGGTGCCACGACCCCCTGCAGATTTCTCTCTCACGCTTGCGGTAAAAAATGACTTAAGAGGAGAAGGTAGAGGAGGGAGCAGACCACGCATCGAGGATATGGTGGTTTGTGTCGATGGCTTGTGCTGACTGAACCTGATGTGTTGCTTGCCCTGGTGTGTTGCCAGAACTGATGTGTTGCTTGACGTGTAGCGTTGCCTGACCTAGTGTGATGCCAGACCTGGTGTGATGCCTAACCTGGTCATACGGCCTCAGGTCGAGCGTGGGTTACTGTGGCTGCCGTAGTGTGTACATGATCATGTTGGCTTGTTTGTAGACGTGAGAGCCGGGCAGCCTCGTGCAGTTGTTATCACTGACTTTCACACACAAAAATAAAGTTACGAGATTTATCTGTTTGCTTTCCTTATCATGAACTCGTACAGCCGTATCTTATCTCCCCCGTAACACTCCCCTGCCTCCCTCCTCCCTTCTGCTGCCCATCACTCCCACCTTCCTTCCCTCATTGGTCACTGCTACCCTTCCCACCATTCCTTACTCCTATTAATCCCTCCCTATCCTGACCTCCCCTCCCCTCTCCCTCCTTCTTCTCCTCCCTTCCCAGTCCTCCTCTCCATATGCACTCCCCTTTTCCTACCCTCCCATCCCTGTCTAACCCTCCCTTCTGTCCCTTCTTCCCTCTCCCCTCCGTCCCTTCTTCCCTCTCCCCTCCCTCTCCAGTTCATGTTACGACACACATTATCTCCGTCGCCCAGCAACAGTATTAATCATCCTCACAATATGAGCCAGCTTTAACACCCTAGCTGTTTCGTTATGTCTTCGCTTCTGTCTTTCTGTCCGGCATTATCTGTCGTCCTGTCATTGTGTGCAGACGTCTGTCTCAGTACGCATTTTCATATCTGTCTTCCAGTTCATCTGTTTTATTTCTCTTTGCCCAGCAGCCGCCCCCACCTCTCTCTCTCTCTCTCTCTCTCTCTCTCTCTCTCTCGAGTGTTCTGGACGCGGACCACAACAGTAACCGTCCTGAGGCACGACTGAAATATGGAAAAAGTCTAAAAAGATATGGAAATGAAGAGCGAACAGGAAAGAAAAAACTAATGTAAGAGCCTTTGAGGAAATAGAAAACTTGTTCTTTTCTTCAGAGGATCAGGCCGTATAGTTGTTAGGGAAGAGGAGAGATAAGAGTAAAGAGTTCCAATATTTATCGGCGCAGGGAAAGAAACAGACATCGCAACGGCCCGTAACAGGTACCACAACGCCTCTCGTCACCCTTGAGTTTCCAACGGCCACGCAGGTAATGGTTAGTCTTTATCTATCAATCTATCTGTCTATCACACGTCGTTTTTACCATACAGTTCATACATAAGGTAGGCAACTGAACAAGCATCAGCAGATTCTTGGTCTCCTACCCTGTCGTCCGCTTCCTCGAATGGTGATTGGAATTCACCTTTTAGTTCGTCATTTCTTTTCTGGCTGTCAGTAGGTAGATGAGTGTGTTGAGTTTTCAGGTAGATGGGGGAGTAGAACACGTGATGTAAGGGCCTTGGAGACCGAAGGAGAGGAGGTAATGAGCACGGCAGAGTTGGCAGTTCCTCTACCTCATTATTTGCACTGGGGGGGAGAGGCCGAAGAAGAGGGGATGATGCTGGAAGGAGAGGGAAGAGGATGGCAGTAAAAGAAAGGATTCAGAATAAAGAGGAATGTATATAGATAGAGGGACAAAGGGACGATTTGGATAAGCGAGAGATGGTGAGGGAGGGATAGTGAATGAATGGGAGGCTATACCCTCCCTTACCATTGCCATAGCACGTCACCCCTCCACACACTCCCTGCGTCACTCCCCTCCTCTCACATCCCTCCCTTTACACCCTCTCGCCCTCTCTCCCACTCCCTCTCCCTTCCTCTTCTCCCGCCTGGTTTATCCTCGTTATCCTGTCCCTCGTACATCTCTACCTTACGTTATCCCACTTACCTTGTACGCTCCAGGTCGTTCGTACACCTTTGTCTCTCCTCAGTGAGTTCGTCACCCCCCGCCCCCGCTTCCCTTGTCTGTTCCTTCCTTCAGGTCGTGGCGACGCACTGGTCTGTGCTTCTCCCGACAGTCCCCTCATCTCTTATCACAACATGGGCCGTCCCCACACCTCGTGCTTCCCCCTTCAGTTGGTCCCGTCACCTTTGTCTGTCCCCAGTCAGGTCGTCTCCACCCCTTTGTCTGTCCTTTTCAGGTCGTCTCCACACCTTTGTCAAATCCCCACAGGTCGCTTTCACTTCCTGTCTGTTTCCCTCTTGTTCCTTTCACCTGACTACCTAACTCTACCTAGTTCCTGCCACCCTTTCTTTCTAATTGGGTGGTTTGGTAGGGGGGAGGGGGATGGGGTTGGACAAGGGAGGATATAGTAAAGAAACGAAGACAGTTCGTGAGTATGTATAGTGCAGGTTTACGTAAGTATAAGTATGTATAGTGTAGGTTTGATAATGCAGACCAGACTCACAGACTCCATGGAATCATCTACGTGTGTGAAATAAAAACCTCACAAGCACTCGATATGCATTTACAAAACATTAGATAAACAATTTACAAATGCCAGGTAATGACTAACAAGGCTTGAGGTCAACAACTCACAGACGCCAGGTAAATGTCTCACAAACCTTATGTAAACCGCTTACAAACGCATGGTAAGCATCTTACATGTGCAGGGTAAACATCATACATACGCCAGGTAAACATCCTACAAACACCAGGTAAACACCCTACAAACCTACAAAGACCTGGTAAACATCCTACAAACGCCAGGTAAAAACTCACAAACTCCAGGCACACAGCTCACAAGGGCTTAGTAAATAGATTACCAAGAGGATTATGAATATTCTCATGTTTTTCTACCACTGTTGAGGATGTAATCTTGGAAGAGAGGTGCTCTGTCAAAATGAAATGGCAGAATACTGAGGTAGATATTACTCTTCTCTTAGCGAACACTTGATCTGATTACAAGGGAATCAGGGAATCATCGCAGATGTGAAAAGGTAAATCGCACATCGCTGGGTTGGCAGTTTCAAGCATGGGTTTACACATACGTGTCATTTTATGTAAACTACCGTTACTCAGAACACTTAAATCGTCTAGAAACCTTTTTTAAAAACGCATTGCTATAAGAGCCGCGAATTTTCTTATAGGGACGCTGCTCTGCTATAGCCGGACTCAGTAAAGTGTATAGCAACTGCTCGGTTATATCCAAGCAATCTGGTGATCACAAAGGACGTGTGGCGGGGAAAAGCGTTAACAAATCAGGGGCCGCCCGGGGTTGAGTTGCACAGGTTCGAATCCTGGTCGCGGTAACCTGTCCACAACCCACCCAGGTATATATATATATATCAGCTAAGATAAGAGAAAGTCGTTGCCGCTCTGCTGTATCTGAAATCAAATGAGAAATTACGGTAAATCCTCATCAAGTAATATTATGAGTCACGTTTCCAGGAAGCCAAGTCTCAAGAGTGCTGTGGAGCAGGATAAGCGAGTGTGGCTGTGTAGGTCAGGTGGTTCCCCAAGTCTTGTTTAATGTGACCGTTCCCAGTGGTGTCCACCTGCCCACTGGGACCCCGGGACGTTCATGAACGTACATACGATCAGAACTATCACGTGTCACGTGTTTGTGTGTGAATCTCACCCATGTATTTGGCTCTCACGTGCGATAAGAATTACATCACATGGTCTCCAGAATATGTGTGTAAACTTTTTCTCTACCGTGCTAATAATATGAGAGCTCGGGGAACCGGATGTAATATCACATCAAAGGCAGTTTACACTGAATTCTTGTGATGTAAACATGCAATATATCTTTTTTTGCCGTGATATTAGCAGGAAGGGACGTGCGACAACGTGTTTGTTTTGAAATCTGGTCATATCAAAGAAGAATTAAAAGAGAATGAACTGGGAGTTTTTTGTTTCATGTTCTTATTCAACTGTGTGACAAAAAGTTATCCATGATGTTTACTGATATTGCAAGTAACCGAGACAAAGGAAGCCAGTGCATGTGCACATAATATTATGATTTCTGTCGTGTCCAGTGGAGGGGGGTGGTTATATGGGATTATCGAAGAGAATAAACAGTTTTCATGTACACTGCTGAAGAGAAAGCTGCTTCACGGACATGTAAGTTATTCTAGTTGGTACAAGCACTTTGCTTGTATCATTTTTGACCGCTGAGTGTCTCTTCGATCATCAAGTCCGCTACCCAACGAGGTCGTCATAAATGCCAGAATTTATCATCCTTGCACTTTGTTGCATCAGTCTTGAACGGGAATTGCGCGATGTTTGATCTGAGAAAAATGATGTGCGTTACTCCTCTCCTGACCTGACCTGACATCGCCAGCCACACCTCTGTGCTCACTTGACACTTGGCCTCAGGGAAACGACTGTGACCCTTGCAAAGACCCGTGCGACCCCTTGGATTTCTGTGTGACCCTACATGATGAGGCGTCCAACCCAATTTGGGGTCGTGAGCCCCTGCGCCTGGGAACTCCTACTCTAGGATACAGTCATGGGAAGAGGGCTGAGTCCCAGTGAGTCCAGTCGGACCTCCAGCACTTTTCTTCCCTCCAAATAAGCCAGTTATTTCAGCCTCTGCGTTTTCCCTCCTTAGTATGGAATTTCTTCTCATGATCTCTCGCTGCTCTGTTGCTTGAGCTTCGATCATAGATGACTCCGTGTCTTCCTTTTATCTAACTGATCATTTCCACCTGGTGTTGCATCCTAATATTTGTCTCTCTGTAGCCTCCATAACCATAAGTATTTGAAGAGCATGAGCTTCATTCTTGTATCTCCTGCTGTACGTCGAGAAGCAGGTCGGTGTGTGTGTGTGTGTGTGTGGACGCCACAGGAGAGGCCTTCGCTGCCAGGAGAGTAGTGACAGGAGGCGTCAGCCAAGTCTTTACAATCTTACTGGACCAGACTGCTTTATGGGGTGAAGCGTCAGACTGCAGTATATGCAGTGCTACACCACTCCAAACGGCAGTAGATAACAAGAGACTGAACTCGTATCGTGTTTTTTATCATTTATGTGACCTCCGTGGTGTAGCGGTTAGTGTTGCTGACAATAATACATTCACAGGCCGCCCAGGGTTGAGCGTATAGGTTCGAATCCAGGTGGTTCGTCCTCCTGTAGGGGTTGGTCAATTAAAGGGGTATCCAGCCTAGGCTAGGGTATAGCGTTAAAGAGAAGACCTTGATTAGGGCATTCGGTAGGATGTGCCGTCTGAACTTAAAAAGAAAAAAGCAAAACTGCCGAATCTCGATCGAGAAATTCATACAGTTAGTTCCCAGTGATTTTTCATTCCTGAAGGGAAGGAACAGTGACTAGTGTTGAGCAGTGTCTGGTGTTCTAACATTTACATTTGTTGATTTACGGACTTCTTTGCAAAGGACAGAATAAAAAGAAGATAGATGTGGCAATGTACATTACAGCTTTGGAATATTATAATATCACTGACACTGATCTATTAAGAGGTCCATCTTCACTCTCCCCACCCCCTCACTATCCTGTGCATCCACCGCATCCTTCAGCCCACAGGGAACATATCCACCACAATCCTTCAGCCTACTGTGGACGCACTGAACAAAGTTCATGCAGACGTCCGGTCATCACCGAATGTTCTGACACACCTCTTGAGTCTTGTTTTCAATGGCTTGGTAATTACGGTGTCCCCTCGCTGCCAACCCACGAAATATTGCAGTCCAGACATTTTACATAGACTGGTAGGTCAGTCTAGGACTAGGACTTTCATTCGCCCTTGGGTGTGCCTGGCGCCAGTCCCTCACCACTCATCTGGTGTGGATGTGGCCTTCGTCATGCACCAGCAGGAACAGCCATGGAGCGGACGAGATGGTTAGAAGGATTTATAGGATTTTATAGACGCTGTTCACCCGTGATCCGCCCACCGGTCTTGACATGTTCTGCCGGGCATTTTGGTCACATCCAACCCTAGAGGGACGTGCTTGATGACCTTCTAACTCGTGAATGTGTTGCTGGAGATTTCCTGTGTTGCTGGTCTCTAAAACTGTGTCGGTTGTGCCTTGGAAAACGGGATCGACTCCGTAAAATTCATTTTTTCACCATTTGACGTCGAAGGCAAGACGCTGAAGCGCATGCCTCAGTCGAGCCTTCCTGTGTTGGCTGAAGTCATTCCGTCCATACGTACCGGTACACAGCAGTGGACACGGCCCTCATGCAAGCTTCGTCAGGTGGTCAGAGGGTGGCAGGGATGTTGCAGTGTTGCGTCTATTCCTGACGTCTTCCTGCAGTGTCGTAACACAAGGTCTACCGCTGCCAGGCCGGCCTGCCACTCCTACCTCTGCGTTCCAACCCGGGATCCACCTGCAGACCGTAGGTCGGCTAAACCTCGTCTGATTGGCAATGTCCATCACTGTCTTACGGTTGCCTTACACCCTGAGCACCCACGCTCGCTAAGCACTCACTTGTGGGGCAGTCGCTCGTCTTGTTGCAGTTGCTGATGTGGAATAGTTTGCAGTGTGCCTGTCACATACAAATGTAACCAGGAAGTATTATGATGATTAGCGGAAAAGCTACATATCCTTTACAATACACGGCTATTGTTAACGATAGTGCTATGTTTCTCTTTTCTTAGTATACATATGTGCCTGATGAATGTATTTGGTCATCATTGGCCACATACCCGAAGAGAGTGTTAAGAGTTTTCGGTTTGAGGATGACCTTGACGTTTACGGCCTTAAGTACTCCGGTAGTTGATACGGCCATAGTTAAGTCCAGACAACCAACCAGCCAAACTTTGGTCATCGTTAGTAAGAACAGATGAGTAGTAATTATGCTTGGACCTAAGGAATTACCGTGAACTAGGTAGTTGCCACCCCAGCTGGGCAGATTTAAACTTGGTCAGTAGGCTGGTTAGGTTGGCTAACAGGCTTATCGACGGCTGGATTATCATTAAGTACGCTTAGTTTCATACCATAGCCACCAGCATGATAACCACGAGCACCTAAATCCCCCTTGTGGTAGTCAGGATCTCAGTCATTATAAAATCATTGCGTATTTATGGTCTTCCTGGGTGCTTGTGTATGTATGTTGTTGGATGTAATGGCAACCAACAGCCAAAAGCTACTGGGCCAGAATACAGAAGTCAAACGTACGAATTACAGCACTTGAGGATACTCAGGATGCGTCGTGTTGTGTGTACCCATTCTCCAAGAAGAATCATAATCAGACGGGAATGATGCACTTGAATAGCCTGGAATACTAACTGAGGGACGTAGAAGTGAATCTCATATACATAGATGGCGCTGTAGCGACTCACATAGGGGTTTGGTACAGTTTCCAACAAGGGTGTGAGGAAAAGAGACTTTTACTCGTGTTTGTATCACCGAGGCAGTACTTTGAAGTAGGTAATCCATTTATGAATTCTGAAAGTTTATGATGTAAATCACAGTTGGATGCAGTGCTGGGGAACTTCCTCTGGTCAGTATGTTGACAACTGACCAGAGGAGGTGTTTGTGTTTGGCTATGTTGAGGGATTTAGTATCAGTCGACCCTCTTTAAGCCGACACAATCATCAAAAGTTGAGCTCTGACAAGTTACCATGATACATTTCAATCGTGGGAAGTTTTACCCAGACACCGTAAATATTAATAAAAAATACTGGAATGAACCGGAGAAATTACAGATCCGATTAGCTGGATTAGCACTGAGCGTCCATAAATACTACGCTAAAAAGAAAAAAAAATGCCCGTGTTTAAAGCAGTGAAGTTAAGGTAAATGTGAACGTGTGTTGTCTGCGACTCATTAGGTGTACGCATGAATGACGGTAACTGTTGGCCAAGATCGTTTTCTTTGACATTTTCAGATATTCATATAAGTGATAAATCGCCTGCAGCAGTACATTAATGCCGTCTTTAATGAGTATGTTAGTTTCATCAGATGTATCGTAGAGAATGATTATTAGAGATTTTTTTTTAATAAAATGTTGCGTCAGGAAAAAAAAAATCGCGTATTGATGGCCTTTGTTGCCAGGCAGCGTCAAGCAGCTGTTGCCGAGTCAGGCAGGGGCCATTGGAGAAATATGATTTAAATATTTTATTGGTGCCACTTTTACAGTGGCATTTTATTTTATTTTCTTTTCTTTTTTTTGGTGCATATACGTCTAGTGTTTCATACTCTTGTAAGTCCTGGTGGCAGGAGATAAAGTTATGAGTATTTCTCGTGACTTTGTTGGCAGAGTGATGGTTTTCAGGAGTTAAGGTCGTCAGCGTCAGGCTACATCCACTAGCCGAACGCTGTTTAATTCTTATAAAGGTATTAAAGTCCACATGCACACTCACTGTGCATGTAGTCCATGGAGGGGCGTGGATATTGATATAAGTTCTCAGACAAAATTTAATATTATTACTGAGGACCTCGTAAGTTCACAGTGTATGTGTGTGAGTACAACTAGTCTGTTACGGGGTGAGTTTTATTCTTGAGTTGCCCCGTCTCTTAACCTTGCATTTATATACCATGTCTACTCTTATGTATGTATGCATACACACACACACACACAGTGGGTGTTTGTTTGTGTGTGTGTGGAAGCCAACCTACGATTGGAATAAACCATGATGTGAAGCCTGTCACGAT
>JAUUDW010578705.1:0-11925 GCA_032361385.1 Panulirus guttatus | reverse complement strand
CACTTTCTCAAAAATTTGTAAATACTTTCCCTGTCTGTTTTCCCCCTTTCTCAATTCTCTCTATATTTCTTTTAATTGGGGACTGTCCTTGATGTGGACTTTTGTCCATGACTGGAGCCTTAAAAAAAAAAAAAAGTTACCTACATATGGAGGTGACATGTACCTAAATCACAGCATTATATGGAATGGTTTAAATAGGTATTTCTTTACCCACTGAAATAATAGTATTAACAGGAGATATAGTCTAGTTGGATATCACCAGTACATAATTCATAGAAAAAACAGCAAACAACCACGTACACATTCACTTGAGCAAATGGTGGTGATACAACCAGAATTCTTATGTTGTAACATTAAAGTATAATATCGTCAAACTCCATTACAATTATAGACATAAAGCACGTCATGCTCCCTAATAAGCTGATTGCAGGGGTGGGAGACATCAGACTGTCTGGGAAGCACTCAGGATCAATCAGTGTCATCAAATATACCTCATTTTTAACAATGTATATCAATCTGTCTATCTATCTACATCTATCACTCTCATTCCCTGTGGAAACTTCCATCAAGGGGGTGGCCAAGGCAAAAGGGTCTCCACTTATCTCTGTTCTTACATGCCTCCCTCGCATATTCTATTCCACGCATTCTTCCATCATTTCTCTCCCTCCAGCACTCTTCCACTCTATTTCCCCACGTCACAGCTGGTCTTCCTCTCATATCAACCCCTTTAATCATACTGTAATTCACTTTCCTTGTAAACTTCCCATCTTGCATTCTTTCCACGTGCCTAAACCATCTCAACTTATTACATTTCACCAACTCTACCACTCCACAACTCATTCCCTTTGCATTCCTTACCTTACAAAATCTCTCATACACACCCTCATTGCTTTCTTCATTCCATCTAGTCATACCACACACACTCCTCTTACATAAATAATTTCCACAGGCTAGATTCTTGACCTCTGTGACTCATCCAATGTTCATGTTTAGGCTGCAAAGGTCATGGTCGTGAGGACTAAGCTGTCCCTCAATCCTTTCTTCACTTCATTATTCTATTAGTGAAGTAAAACATTAGAAAAAAAAAAGATTACAGGCATTTTACCTTTCTGCTGTGGCATTCAGACATATCCAACTAAATATTCATACCTGTTAACTGTAAAATTTGGATTCACCACATGGCTATCAAAAACCTGTTTCCATTTACTACAAGATGCTTGAACACTCCTGCATTCTTGAAAAAAATAATGCAATATATGCATATGTGCTGCCATCTGTGTACAACACAATGAAACTTGTATACTTACATTCCTTGGCTGACTGCCCAAGTGGTGGTGTTCTCTGTAAATCTCCTCTGTTCTAAGCTGATATTACTTTTTAACCCCTAAAAGCCAAGTTATTTGCAAACCATTCATAGAAATATGGATAAAAAAGAGGACTGTAAATTCTCTGTCTTCCATTATTAAATGAAAGATATGCATGGACCTCCATGGTGTAGCGGTTGGTGTTCCTGACCATGATGCATTTACCAGCCGCCCAGGTTCAAGTATGGAGGTTTGAACAGGTTGCAGCACTCAGTCCACAGTCAACCAAGCTGTTCATCCACCCCTAAGAGATGGTCAATAAAATGGGTACCTGGCTTAGGTTAGTTGGATGAAAGGTGTGCACAGAACAGAGTGAATTAAAATGATGTGGTATAATGGGGTTGGCGTGCCATTAATGGAGTGAACCAGGGCAAAACACCTAAACCACTTCCATCAACAGGCCCAGCTACACCAGTCTCTAAGTGTAAATGGTGCACAACTATGAATATGTAACATTCAACTTTGAAAGATTTCCAGAATTCAATGTGTTTTCATGCTTAGATTTATAGCACTTTATCATTTCACTATCACATTCCTTCTTTTACACAGATTAATAACTTTCCAAGCCATCACTCAATAGCATACTTACTTCGTTAGATCTAATGTTCCCTCCACTGTAATAGGAATTTGGAATGATTTGGTTGCCGAATCTGCATTAGCTAAGACCGAAGTGGTTATTACAGATGCATTAATGTAAAATACATCATCTCCTTGTTCAAGTGAATCAAAAAATTCAGTAACAGGCGTCAGGGATAAATTGAACTGCATCTAGAAAAGAAAAAGATCTCAATGAAGAATTACATACTATAAATATGATTTCTTTAGAATTTCAAGTTTTTGAGTAAAATAACAGTTACTTTTAATGATGAGATATGTGATGAAGTAAGTAGAAATCAAAATCTTTAACCTATCAGTAAAAACACATGCTTTGATATGAATGTCAGATTACAGCCTGTGAAAAGCTTAGCTAAGGGTTTAATGGCTTCCAAAAAAAAAAGAACAACAGTGTGACCATATCTAGGAACCCTGGAAAATTAGCAAAAATAAAGGTCAGTGATGATATGTAACAAGGACAAATCAGGAAGTGGCAAGCCATTTCTCTCTACCTTTTCTCTATCACATTTGTAATTTTGTTAGAAAATAATAGGTCATCTAAGCTTGCCAATGAAACTGAGAGAAAGATGAAGTAGCAGAAGGCGTTCCTGTCATTCTTACACATACACCGTTTACACCTGCTTCTGCTGCTGATTCTGAACTTTGGTCGCCTTCTCCAAAGTGAACCTTAAGGTCACAAACATCATCTGAGTCTGAGCTGTATTCATCCACGTAAAGTGTTGAACAATTGTGAGAACATGCCAATTATCAGTGTCCACTGCATGGACTGATGGGCAAACCATGAGAGACTGGGATGGACCTTGCTTGCCATCTTTTCTATTAAGATACGCTTTTTCCCCGGGCAAAATTTGGACCCATATGACTGAAACATTGAATTATTTTCTGATAACTCCAGATGCAGTAACTGGGTCACATACCAAAAGTTTATCAGAAACTGAAACTAAATCTTGTCAATACCCATACAGGTACAAATACTGGCTGTTACATATCTAATAAACAAATATGATCATAACACTAAAAACAATTGCCTGATGTACTCAGAACCAATATTTTAGTGTGCATGCATTAAATAGAAAAACGGCAATTAGAACTGAGATATGATAAAAGACAACAGTGTAATCTATGGCTCAATTTCCAGTCATTAAGTACAGCTTGTATAGCAATGCTTCATATCACAACTGTTAAGAATTATGGGACAAGCTTGGATAATGAAATGTAAGACCTAATAATTATGCATCTGTGAAAAATACTTCCTTTATATTCTTAAATCATGAAATATTCTCTTCCTTTAACAATAGAATATCTAGAAATATTTTACGATATCATTTACTCATCATGCACTGTACAATGATATCACAGATTTGTATTCCAACCACTGGCAAAATATGTTGCTATTCATATCCCATCCACTGTTGTTAATCTTGTAAACATGAGCATGTGTCAGCCAGTGCTTTATATCATCACAGTTTGTCCTCTGTTTTACACATTATCACCTGCCTTCAATGCTAGTCTAGCAGGGAATGTTAAAAACATTCAGGGTAAAATAGGGTGCAAGGCTATCACTCTTAATTTGAAATCTGAGGTACTTAATTAGGTTTGATAATGACCAGAAACTCCAGACAATTGTGAAGTTAATGGGTATTGCTAACTCAACTGTGGCCAGTACAGGGAAACTAAAGCAAGATCTAGTTCTCAGAAAGACATCCCATTAACATCTACACTAGTGTGCCAGAAAAGAGTGATGGGATGAAAAAACGGAAAACTTTGAAAGTTTGTTTTCGATTGGATGAAAGACCAAAATCTGGGGGAACATGCTAAAATCAACAAAGGTTATCAAGGATACCATATAATGACCTCATGAGTGAGGAAGCAAGACAACTCTGGAGACTTCTGATACAAGTAATGGGTGGTTTGAGAGGTTTAATATGTAACATAGTTCCATAACATCCGTAAGACTGAAGATTTTTCCTGTGCTGATACTGAAGAAGCAGAATGCTACTCTGATTAGTTAAAGAAAATTTCTGAGAAAGGTTTATTTTTCTATTCATAACTGCCCCAGGACCTCTTTCTATGAAATGGTTCCATTATTCCCAGGATCTCTTTTCAGAAGCTTCTGTGGCCCAAGGCTGTGATATACTAATTTGCAGTGAGAAGTTCTTTGACAGGGCAGTACTCCTAATAATATAGCCTTGTTGAAAGTGACTTTTCACTCACAGACAGAGTCAAGTAATATCAAGGAAAGAGGTTAAACACCTGAGCAAGTGTTTAATATATACTGATGGGCTACTTTGGAAAAGATTGCCGGCTAAAAAACATTTATCAGCAAGGAAGAAGACTGTTATATGGTTCAAGGCAGCCAAAGATTGTGACATGCTTCTTTGGGAAAGGAATGTCAAGGGAGATTTTAGGCTTAAGTCCTTGTTAGTACAGTAGTTAATTTGTAAAACGTTTTAAGAGTGGTTTACTGACTTTTTATGGCCAGCTGTAGAGTGCTACTGTACTACTAAAAAGTTCAACAATACTGCATTATATATTTTGACAATGCAACAGGCCATTCTGAACACTTGACTAAGATGAATGCAAATATCAAGGTGGAACTCCTTCAAAAAATCACTACTTCCTTGCTTCAGCCCATGGCAAAAAGCATTATTGCCACTTTCAAGGCAAATTACTTGAGGAGCACATTACAGGCTTAGATGGGGAGAGGTAAACCTTCAATCGGAGAGGAAAAGCAGAAGACACAAAAGTCTAAAAAAGTTGTATGATAGGGGAGAAAGTTCAGGATATGAAACTCCAATATTGTAGAAATAGGAAATAACAAATAGGTAACTACATCCAAGCCATACGGAGAATTCAGTTACAGATGATGATATCACTGATATATTTCAACTATAACACTGAAAGCTATGTAAATGTTGGTTGCTAGGTAGAGTCAGGTGAGGTTTTCATAGGCTCTGCTAATTTCTCTACAAGAATTTTCCTTACTTTTACATTAATGAACCCCAACATTTTCCTGAAATTCACAGCCTTCTCCACTACTGCTTTAATTGTTGCCCTGAATATAAAGAAAATACTTCAAAACCAAAGCATACTAAGAAAGTGTGAAATGGCATACGTTTTACATATATCTATGGTCACAGACATACTTTATAGTAGTGTCAAGATAAAATACCAGTGCAGCGTAAGCTTCAGGGAACATACCTTTGAGTTTGTCATGAAGATGGTTGTAATTTCACATCTAATCTTCTTTACTTTGTATAGGTTTTCACAAGAAACTCCATTTGTGGACTCGGAAGCAGCCAGATCACCCTGACTGTCAATCTAATAAAGAAAAAGTACTTTAGTTTTCTTTAGATTTACCCTCTCCACATTAAAAGATTTTTAAACTTGTTAAGATATGCTGATGTTTACTTGGTATCTTCCTCATTTATTTATCATATGAATATCAAAGGAAGAGTAATTCAAAAGTTTAATACCACTCCAGTTTCTTTATTGAGTTCAATAAAACTAATATCAATACATTCTCTACATTTAGTCAAAGTGATGTAGACCACTGATGCATGATAGGAGTAGGCTTTGGAATACTTAGAGAAATCAACATCTTATGAAAGCCTAACCTAATTTCCTCAAGCAGACAATATTCATAGTATAAATATACTAATATCAAAGTGGCTTGCTGCTAGGGTCCATGTGGTATGAATGCTTGTGGGGAGGGTGCATAACAGTGCTTCCAGTTGCAAAGTGTGTCATTTGTTTGTTTACATCTTTAGCCAGTTGGTACAAAAGTGGATCATGTGTGATTTTGGTATATTTTGACTGCATCATTGAAAATTAAGATAAATCTGAGTTGATAGAGGAAGGTAGTGAAGTTTTCATAGGTTCTGTTGACTTCTAGAAGAGTTTCCCCTATTCTTACTTTCCGTGAAAATAGATCTTGGCTACTAGGGGAAGCTAGGTGAGATTTACAGAGGTTCTGTTGATTTCTAGAAGAGTTTCACCTACTCTTACATTAATGAACCTCATAATTTCCCTGATATTCTTTGCCCCCCCTACTATCACTTATCTATAATCATTAGAAAAAAATTAAATCCTTCAAATCATGCAGAGCCAGTCTAAAACATTTCTGCGTGTAAGGAATGTAATAATACTACTTTTATCCAATTCTATGGAGAAACTGAGTGCTGAGCCTAAAGTGATACTTTACCCGAGTATTACATAGGTCATCTACCACATTTGCACATGGAAGCCAAACTTTATAAGAAGAGGAATATCAAAATGGAAGACCTTTTCATTATGGTCCATCTCTTACATCTTTAATACCCATTCCCTAGTAACACATAATGCAGCCCACAGAGTGGTTTGGTTTGTTATATAGTCTTCCGAATATCTCCCTTTACTTATATTTCCGCTTCCTTTCTACTCATATTTACTTTTCTATAATCAGCCTGAATCACCTCACTTGCTTGGAATGCCTCACTCACAATTCTTGTACTTTTTCTACAATATATTCCACCATATGTAAATACTATGTATATGAACATATCCTCAGAATTTGGACAACTGCTGCCATTATTCTCATGGCAAAGGAAAATGCTCCAAAAGAACTAAGAGGTTTTCATCCCATCTCTTTAACATCAGTTTCATTCAAGACCCTGGAAAAGATAAGGTAACATTTTTTGTTACGAATCTTCAGTATATAATTGGTCATGCAGTCAACCATCATGCATTTCATTACACGTTGCTCTACCTCCCCTGGCCTGGCCTGCCAACTTCAGCCCCTATACATGCTGACTCACCTACACCAGCAGGCCCTTCAGCACACCTTCATCATTTTTGCTGTCTGGTGAGGATTGCCCCATGTCTTATCCACTTGATGTTTGCCTGCCTGTGCTTCCAAGAGATGATGATCCAGATGGCATAGTGAAACATACACCTCAACACAATTTTCTGAGCATGACTAACCACCACCTCATCCACGTGAGACTACATGTCTGCTTTTGTTGGTGAGTACTGATAACATCACAATGTACAATGTTTTACTGAAATCTATTATCATCTATTATCACTGTTTTATCAAAGGTGCTTATTACTATTTGAATGTCAGAAATGTTGTAAGAGTGATTCAGAGGACTAGATATGGATTAGCCTAAGGAATGCATCCTTATTCTTTATTATCTAATTAACTTTTTGTTATAGTCGATTTTGATATAAACACACTATGTTTTGGAACACATCCCTCACACAAACTCTCTGTTCACCTCTATATGACTCCATTATTTTCCAGTCAAAATTTCTCATTTTCTCTTCTAGCTCTGCTGCCTTGTCTCTGCATACTGTATATCAAAATATTTTCTTCTATGCTCTTCTATTCATCTACTGTTTTGTTTCTAATTATTTTTCTTTCCATATCATCATTATCCTTTCATATATCACTAATCTTGAAACCAACTGCTTTATACACTGATAAAAAACTGTTGAATTTATTCATGCACCACTGCTATTAAGGACTTCACTCCACTTTGTATTTGCTATCGGAATGTTGGCTTCATTCCAATCCATTTCATCAGGGTAGAAATTTAAGTTGACTATGTTACTTACATTATCCACTGCTTCATTTTGTTTGTCCTTATCCATATTTACATTAATGATAAAAACATTAACTTGTAAAAACATTAACTTATACATTTGTTCTCTTACAGGTGTTGATGCAGTGTTTACTGAAAGACTACCTACCCACCTTCAAGTTCCTGAGAGTTAGCCAAAAAGGCAGGGCTAGCACAAAGCACTTACCACATGTCTTGCTTGATGAATAAGACTGTTCTTCTCAGCTGCCACCTACGTTACATAAGCAATCATTTTTGCTTTATATGTGACTAATTTTAACGACATGACAAGTACTCTTATATTAGATTCTGTGGTTGTTTCATGCATGTTTTTTTTTCTCCCGTCTGTATGTTGAATAGTCATTCTAGCTTCCTGGATGAGCTGTTACATGTATTTGTTTGATTCATTTCTAGTAGGTTCCTTGATATTCTTGAAGACTCAACAACTCCGTTTCGTTCTTCCTGAGAAGCTTTCAGGTTTAACACACTTTCATTTATAACTTCAATTTGTTGTCAGGCATAGATTATCATCCATCTTTCTCTTCTTTCTAGGCTACATACCTGCAGTGCTTTCAGTCTTACATGGTAGTTTATATGCTCCATCCCTTCAGTTTTGTTCGTAAAGTGTTTCTGAACTTTGATTTGTATATTCATATTTCTTTCATAATTGACCATATAATGCAAAATATACAAAATATGTGAACTGTAAAAAAAATATGTAAATGATATGCATGGGATGAGTAGAATCATGTCTGGTAAATAACACTGCACTAGACTTGCCCTTTACCAGTGGCATGCTGAGGATGAGGCACTAAAGGTTAAGAAATGAAACTGGAGTTCTTTAGTTACAGAGACTCTGTTGCCGTGGCCACCCCTTTGAGGGAGTTCCAGATGGAACAGACATCAGAGATAAAGATAGGTAAATAACCATAAAGTGTGTTGAGTGGTAAGTGTAAACATAATATCATATACTTACAAAAATATGGAAGATCTGTGTTTCTATCCAAGGTTCCCACACCCCACAGTCAACACCCTCCCACACCAATATAGAGGAAATTGTACATCTTCTTTTTGTATTTTTTCACTAATATGTAATATAGAGACATTCTTTAAGGAGAGAAAAAATCGAATTTTTTTTCTTAATGTGTATGGGGCAAGTAAGTCGGAGGATGAAATAATTAGTGAAAGGGTTAAGCTTTCATGCCAGTAATCTGGTTACATTCTTGAAACTACCCTATTGCTCTATACCTGATGTCAGCCAGCTAAACCATGCTAATCAGATCAGAGTCAGTCACAGAATTGGTAGGAATACCTTCACTGAAAAACAATCTTTGGAAGTCTATCAGCTAACTTAATGCATCCTCAAATTTTTCACTCATTCAATGTACAATTTTTTCCCATTGTATTCATATTTGCCAAACAAAAAAAAAAAAAGGAAAATGAACATTTTTAAATCAAAGATCTACTTTGATTTTCACTTACAATAAGTTCAGTGTTGTATGCTGCTTCTGCACGATTCTCCAGCATGAAGGAGATCATGATGGGCTGTGTGGCCTTCAAGGTGTAGTTCCTCAATCTCAGGTGATAATAAACTCATTAACATTAAAAATATTTTGCTCTAATCCTTCTACTTATTACTCCAAAAATATTTCATAACTTAAACAAGTAACATCTCTACAAACTAGGCAAACAATATCATACGGCATTTCAAACATGTAAATACCACCATGTATTTACAGATATAATTATATAAACAAATACATAAAGAGTTAACCATACATCAGTAACTAAATAACAATATAGTTAATTATGCAACTGAAGGACAAATGTTATGGGGTCACAGCATCATCAAGGCTGCACTCCACATGGGGGCAGAGTAAGGATGGCCCCTTTGGGGCATGAAGGTCCTTGATGATGATGCACTCCTCTGCATCCTCTGATGATGACACAGCCTTGTTAAAGATGACTTCTTACTTAAGGCCTGGGTTGCAGGAACCAACTGTGTAATGTAATGCTGCATGTTTGTTGTTGCCGCAGTGACGTCAGGGTGTTGTGTTGTGATACTGAGGTCGTCTGCGTATGAGAGGACCGTCATATTGTGGTTCGCCGGAGGTGATATGTCATGTGTGGTTCGCCGGAGGTGATATGTCATGTAGGAAGAGGCTGGAGAAGGTTGGAGAAAGAGCTGATCTTTGCAGAACCCCATTGTAAAGTGTAAGGGTGTAAGAGGTAAAGCTATTGAAAGTGACCATCCGCTATGAAACTGGCCATGTGGAGAGTGGAGTCAAGTTTCTTTTGTGTGAGGACGTACCGAAGGATTGTGTTAGATACTGTGTTGATGTCTTTGGCAGCTAGTATCGTACGGGACAGGGAATCCATCAAGGAAATGTTGTGAGAGGACTGTTTAAACAGTGTAGTGGTTGGCTCTGAAGCCATGTTGTGTTGGTGAGAGAGTGATAATTTGCTTAATTCTGTTGTGGATGAGTATTTTACAGAGTTTGGATACTGAAGACGGGAGTCATGTAGAGCGGTAGGAGGAAGTGGAGTGAGGTGGTGTGGCGGATTTTTAGGATTGGTATTATGTTGGCAAGTTTCTAGATGTTTGGGATTTTGTTGTGTAGCCTCAAGTGGCTGAATATATCTGTAAACACTTCTTAGATTGCAAATGGGCCGAAGTGGTTCCTGTGAAAGTTTGATATGCTGTCAGAGTCCTGTTGCAGGGGAGTTCTTTAAATTTTTAGTTGCATTGCTTGTAAGAGTGGGAGTCAAGAACAGGTGGGCCGTTGTTTCTAAATGGATTCTGTGTAGGTCATTTATGAGTTTCCTGTTCGTGTGTGAGGTTAGTTTATGGCTGATATCTGAATAGTGACTCCTGAGCATTTTTCTTTTTGTGTTTTCTAGGAGAAGGGATGTCGCTGGAATGGGTCAGAAGTGCTTCATGAGTAGGAGTTGGGTTGGTGCCGTAAGTGTTAGCTAGAGTTGGTTTATGTGGATTTTGTGGTTCGTTGTGTCCAGGAAGGAATGCCAGTATGTAGATGCATTGATTTGGTTAATAATGGTGTTTTATAGATTTAGATTTGTTCTCTGATGTCTATTGATGGTGAGTGGTTTTGTATTAGCTGGTTTCTTTGTTTCGAGAGGTGTGTAACATGTGGGGAGAATTTTAGGTTGTGCTTCTTTCTATGTTCTTGTGGTATATGCTTTTTACTGGCTTGATTGGTTATGATAATGAAGTGTGAGACTGTAAGATTAAATGATGAGATTTGGAGCTTTGTTCTCATGCACTTTGTGAAGGCTGCCTAGTGTGTTTCCTGGTAGTTTGTTAAAGTTATTTTGGTGGCTTCGTCGTTCGGGTGGATCAGATGAAGTGTTATCAGTATGGGAAGGTGGTCAGAGAAAAGTGCTTGTAGTGTGCTCCAGTGATGCTTGTGTGCAGAATTGATGAAAAGAGGGTGATGTCTGGCGAGGTCGGTTGATGATGGTGTTAAGTTGGTTGGGAGTCTGGTTCGTTGGTTGCGTAGGTTGAGACTATTGAAATGATGCCGTTGTTTTGCGATTAAGTTCACCTAAGGAACCGTGGGTGTGAGTGTGGGCATTCAAATATCCACAGAGATAGGTTTTGCAGTTGGGTTAGTATATCTAGAGGGAAATGTGGTTCTGGAAGGTCTGTAGGCTTTGACTATATTGCAGTTAAAACTGTGAAGTTTTAGTCTTATGGTTTTTATATGAGAAGGGTGACCGTTCTAATTCCTCTAACTATCGTCCTGTTGCTTTGATATCTACCATTTCCAAAGTCTTTCAATCCTTCCACAAGTCCCATATCCTTAAATACCTCGAAAATCAGTCTTCTCTCCGATCACCAGTATGGCTTCCGTAAGGAGAGAACCACTGGTGATATTCTTTCCTATTTTACTAATTTCTGGTCATCATCCCTGAAAGAATTTGGAGAGTCAAGTATACCTGTCCTTGACATATCTAAGGCTTTTGACACGGTGTGGCATCGGGGTCTCATCTTTAAGTTCCCCTCTTTTGGCTTCCCTCCCTCACTTTGCTCCTTCATATCTAGCTTCCTCCCTGGCCGATCTATCGCTGTGGTTGTTGATGGATTAGCCTCTCTCCTTTTATCCATCAACAGCGGTGTCCCTCAAGGCTCTGTCCTGTCCCCTACTCCTTTTCTCCTTTTTTTCAACGATTTCCTCTCCTCCACAAATAATCCAAAGCACTCATACGCTGACGACTCAACACTGCATCAATCCACATCATTCAATTCTACTCCCGCTTTTCTCACTTGATCTGCATCTCGCCTTGACACAGCTTCCACACTAAACTCAGACTTGGACAGG
>JAUUDW010578484.1:0-11928 GCA_032361385.1 Panulirus guttatus | reverse complement strand
CTTAAGTTAGCTGGGGTATTGGGAGGGGCCAATACACTGTCACCTGAGCCCTCCCTCTCACTGGTGGCAGGATCACACAGTAAAGTGTAGTCAGAGGAGTATACCATTACTCTTCTTGATTTCTGTGAATAACATACCAGATGGTATGAAGAGACTCGTACTTGAATATGTTCACATATGCAAAGATCAGGAGAAAAGTGAAAAGTGTGGAGGATTGTATAAACTTACGAGGGGACCAAGATATGCCCCAAGGTTGATCTAATACATGGTTAATGAAGTTAAACCAAGTAGATGGAAAATAATGAGACTAGTTCGTTGTTATGAAAGACAGCTTTTATGTGATTATCATCCAGCAAGAAACAGACTACAGAAATTTGTGTGTAAGAAAATCTTTGTACTTAACAGTGTCCTTTATCTGTCGCCAGACTTGCACCTTTAGGAGATTATTTAAGATTATTTAAGGAGACCATCTGTCTGCTAGCAAATATTAGAATAGCAGTGAAGTTAATAGATAAGGGATTATTCAGCATGCTGCTCACATCATTGATATGAGGGTTATAATAGAGTTTTAAATAAGAAAATCTCCAAAAACTGGCTAGGATGTTTGTAACTGGGAAATTTTCCATTGCGAGTTGAACTGGTGGATCACATCTCTTCTTTCATATATGCATCATTGTGTAGATAGAGCCTTCCGAAACCAGAGGATGGATTAACAATTAATAATAATGTAAACAGAAATGATTAACTATTTGGTGTGCATTTGTGCTAAAGAAAATAAAAGTAAAGTAATTTTTTTTTAGTTCATGAATGGGGGTGCTCAGAAAATTTAAAAGCTATCCTTTTTTTTCTTGTGAATTTAAGACTAAATCATTGTTAGTACAGAAAAATCTTAAGTATGCTAACAGATAAGTAAGTTTTTATGCTCAAAAAGCTATCATAGCCAATGGTTAATCTTATGAATTAAGAGTTAACCATTCCCAGTTTTGGAAAAACACCTTATTTACTGGATTATCCGATCCTAATTACAAATGACAGAGGTGTGACAGTGGCCAGTCTGGCTGGCGAGTTTTAAGAGAAGGCATGCAACCATCCACTGTGGTCACTTATGGGTTACAAAGGCCCAAGGCAACTCAAATGATTCATCTGTTGTTTGTGATGCTAATAGTGTAGAGTGCATGGGAAATTTAACTTGTGGTGGGAAATTACCTGTGTAAAGTGACACCTTGTTATGAAGGGGAGCAATTGATGCTCTTATCCCTGAAAGGGTTAACATTCAGCTTGTTATTGCTAGTCCCATTCAGTTAAACACCATGGCAGATAACAGACATTTTTGTATATTTTGCACTTAAGGAACTGAAGAAACACCCTCCTCAAAGGATTCCTTATAGCATAGATAAGATGGAGCCACTTATCCCTTGTGACTTTTACATAGAATATATGAACAAGCATTTGATGTATTGCTTGTAGGTTTGGTACACTTGAGAAATTGAGTTGATCAAGAATCAAAAGATGGGGAAGATTCTAGATTATCCTTCTGTTTTAAATGTGTTAAAGTGTATAAGTTATACAGTTACAGAGGAAAAGAAGTTTTTGAAGAATATGTGTTGTAAGGAAATATTGCTTGTCAGTAAAAACTGTAGAAGGTAGAATGTGATGTAGAAAGAACATGTCACAGCTGACTGGATGCGTAGTTTAAGTTGGGTCAACAAAATATGATAAATCATCTTTAGTTCATCTTTGTTGTCTGTTTATTGGCTAGTGAGAGATATTTACATTACTTTGTATTAGTTGTGCCTTTTGCTGTTATATATTATTTTTTTTTTTATGTTGAAGGCTCCAATTAAGGACAGAAGTCCACATCAAGGCCAGGCCCTAATTGAAAAATAGATTTAAGAAATGGGGAAAAAAAGACAGGGAAAGTTGGATGTATGAATTACAGTGTATTAATTTTTTGTCTGTTGCCATTAAATTATATCCCTCTTTAGATAATCAAGAGTTTACTGTTCTTAAGGTGTTACCATTCTTGTTCTCAGTGAGGTGGCAGATGAGACTTTTGCTGACTTACATCCTGTTGAGGGTGTGCGAGGTGTGTTCATTGCCTCTCAGCTGATGGCTAACTTCACTGCAAGTTCTGGCAATCTTGGACTTGAACACTTAACGTCGTACATCACATTTGATCAAGGTGCCCAGTGGAAGCCATTACAGCCACCAAGAGAAGACTATGATGGCAATTTTATTGATTGTAAAAGGGTTTGTATACTTTTTAATTGAAATGTTTATATCTTTTGTTTAAGCTTCGGTTCTGTTTATTGATAGTAGAGTAATCATTATTGAACCTTAGAAAATGGACATAAAAAAACTGTTAATGAATTAATATTATAGTACCTACGTATACCACTCTACCTTATATGTTAATCTTTTCTTTGACAACAAGATTCTCAGTACGTTTTAGAAAATGGACATGAAAAACCTTTAATCAATTTATTGATGTTTTAGTTCCTGTATATATCACTGTGCCTTATATGATAATCTTTTCTTTGGCAATAACATTCACAGCCCATTTTCCATTTTTCATTGCATATGCTAGTCCTGCTTCAGGTTTTACTTTTGTTAAACATACAAGCATGGTGATGTAAAACAACTTGCATGGTTACATGTTTTGGTTGATAATTGCCATGGAATTATTGATAAGCATTGATAAGAAGAGTGGTCTGTGGTAGGGGTGTGATGTCACTGTTGCTGTTTAATTTGTTTATGAATGAGGTGGTGAGGGAGGTAGATACAAGAGTCTTGGAGAGAGGGGCGAGTATGCAGTCTGTTGGGGATGAAAAGGCCTGGCAAGTGATCCGTTGTTGTTTGCTGATGATAAGGCGCTGGTGGCTGATTCGAGTTAGAAACTACAGAAGTTGGTAACTGAGTTTGGAAAAGAGTGTGAAAGGAGAAAGTTGAGTGTAAATGGACCTCCGTGGTGCAGCGGTTAGCGTCCCTGACCGTGACGCATTCACGGGCTGCCCAGGGTCGAGTGCATAGGTTCGAATCCTGGTCGCGGCAGTCGGTTCACAGCCAACCCAGCTGTTCATCCACCCCTAGGGCTTGGTCGATAAAATGGGTACCTGGCTCAGGCTAGGGTATATATATATATATGGCGTTAATGGGATGGCCTTGATTAGGGCTTCAGTTGCCTGTGTTGTCTCAGCTAACATAAAAAAAAAACAAAAAACAAAACTGACTTACTAGATATTTGTGTGGGTTCCTGATTATGGGGCTAATGCGCTTCCATTCACATCTAAGGGAGATTGAATGTTTTACTGATCATGTGTCTTAGGTTAGACCATGTGCTAAAGAAAGGAAGCATAGTCATAGATTATTCTTGCAAATTCAAGAATCCTGAGGCTATTTCAGGTATACTTGTCTGTGGTCAAAGACAGTCGTCAGTTGTTCCATTTTGTCTGTTCATTTCTTGAACAAATTCCAATATACTCTATGTGTATATCAGACTGGTATCTGACCAAATATTCCAAAATGGTAGATTGCGGATTTGAGCTAATGAGGTCATTCTTCATCTGTTCTTAGAGCTACACGTAACTTGCTGGTAGAAAATAATGAACTAGCAAGAAAAGCAAAATTGTTTTAGTTTTTCTTTGCATATATTTTTTTTTTTAACTCAGATGACTTTCCTTTGTTTCTTACAAGTATGGTATGACTGTGCTTGAAGATTACCAGTAATACACTAGATGAAGTGCCATTTGCAAGCCATTATTTTCACTTGCTGTGTGATCAATTTTTGGACCTTTAGACAAAAGGTGTGCTCATTAGGTATATAATTTTGTCAGATCAATTCTTCACAGCTATCAGCTTGCAGTGTATATTTATTATTATGAAAAATTGTCAGAATGATAACAAGTCTTAAGGCCTGGACCTGTACTGGACATGAATGGTTTTTACTGAGGCCCTATATGAAGGAGACATTTCATTTACCGGGAGTTAGTGTACTGTTTATCAGAGTCCTACTGTGTTGGAGAGTTTCAGATATATCAACCTCTGGTCTTTGATTGAAAGGGAAGCATGTGGGCCCAAAATATGTGTTGATATCCTCTGGAAACAGGAAAGGAGCTTTTTGCATCCCTTTATGAACATCCTATGTGCCATTTTATATATATGTACATACTCTTTAAACTGTGTACATGCTTTTTCAACTTTACCAGTTAAAGAATATTGTTGCAGGGGGGGAATTCAAGTATAGAAAATCAATGATGTATGGACGTAATATTTTTCATATTCTGACAGCAGATGCTTAAAAGGCTCAGTCATCTGCCACTATGTACCCCTATTCTTGTTATGCTTTGCTTTTTTGTGTGTAGGCTTTAATTGGTGTGCATGTAGAATGCGCTCCAAAAGGTACATAGAGTTTCCCTTGGAGAAGGTAATGTATTTCCTGTTACAGTGTAATGGTAATATTGGTCTGAGGTTGATTGGCTCACTGTCTGAGGGATGACAGATACATTGTTGGGTCAAGCA
The DNA here is from genome assembly GCA_032361385.1 of Panulirus guttatus. Lineage (NCBI taxonomy): Eukaryota > Metazoa > Arthropoda > Malacostraca > Decapoda > Palinuridae > Panulirus > Panulirus guttatus. The sequence goes on along the minus strand of JAUUDW010578484.1, from coordinate 7,410 downwards.
TTTATTCATTTTTCTGGTGGTCTGTGTGGTTCAAATAGTGTAAGAGACAAGTGCTGTTAAGCAGCTGTCAGAATGTAGAATATTAAATGTGAAAACCAAACTGATACTTTTCTTTAATTCTGAGTAGAAAGTTGATTAACATTCAGCCTTTGATTAATGGCCACAATGAAAGCCAAACTCTGATTGATTGTAGACTAGAAACTGAAATAAAAAGGTGTAAGTGGTATGAATGACTGCATTACTAAATGATATGAAGTACTCAGTTGAAGATCCAGCGAGTGATATTGATGATTTTGTGAAACTTTTGACTTGAACAAATATAATTTCAGAAATATCTTTTCAGGCAGAGAAGCACGTAGAGGACCTAATTTCAAGACTAGACAGCTGGGAATTAAGAGATTTGACACCAGCAGAAAGTGAGAGACGTTTACGCCTTTGTGAAAAGTTTCAGAGTGCCATCAAGAAAGCGCACATGGATATAAATGAGTTAGTATTAAAATATGAAAGTAATTTATTCTGTAGGTGTTACTCATGAGAGGGTGGGATCTCATGTTGATTTAAGTGTGTAACAAAAAATGATTTTCAGATATTTTCTTCAGTTAGCACCTGACGTACAATTCCATTGAGTTTTTCTTTCCTCCTTCCCTTACATTGCCTTCCACGTCTGAAGTGGGATGCCATTTTTTTGATACTTGATCACTATTTCCCGCATTAGTGAAGTAGCACCAGGAACAGACGAAGAAAGGCCTCATCCGCTTAAATCCATTCGCTAGCTGTCATGTGTTATGCATCAAAACCACAGCTCCCTTTCCACAACCAGGCCTCACACACCTTTCCATGGTTTATTCCAAACACTTCACATGCTCTGGTTCAGTCCACTGACATCATGTTGACCCCAGTATACCAAAACCTTCCAGTTCACTATATCCCATGCGCACCTTTCACCCTTCTGCAAGTTCAGGCCTTGATCGCTCAAAATCTTTTTCACTCCATCCTTCCATCTCCAATTAGTCTCCCAATTCTCCTTGTTCCCTCCACTACTGACATATATCCTGTCTCTCAACCTTCCCTTACGTATTCTCTGTATATGTCCAAACCATTTCAATACAACCTCTTCTGCTCTGTCAACCACACTCTTTTATTACTACACATCTCTCTTACCCTTTCATTACTCACTCAATCAAACCACCTTACACCACATATTGCCCTCAAACATTTCCAACACATCCATCCTTCTCCTTACAACCTTATCTATGGCCCATGCGTCATATCCATATAATGTTGTTGGAACAACTATTCCTTCATACGTACCAGTTTTTTCCCACCCAGATAACGTTTTCTTTCCACACATTTTTCAGCGCTCCTGGAACCTTTGCTCCCTCCCCCACCCTATGAAACACTTCTGCTTACATTGTTCCATAATTTTTCTAATTTATTTTATTGAATTAAAAGCAAAGCATTAAAATATAAAAGTTAGTAAATCATCATATATCTTGAACACTATGTTAACTGTAATGAACTAAGTATATTTGTTATGTATATGACTTAACTGTATTTATAGATGGATGATCTGTGAACAGTCATGCCCAACACATAAGCTGTTAGTTGTTGACTTATTCCTCAACACTCATAAATGCCATTTCATCATTACCTTGAAAATCCTCAGTTCTTTACATGTTTTCTGCAAAATGTACATTAGCCTCCATTTCCATATGTTGTCAGACTAAGTCAGTGTAATTTGGCACAACTGTGGGGCTGATTTGGATGAACTCCACATATTCATTATGTTAACATTCTCCTGAAATTTCACATTCATTGTCTTCACTTTTTCTCTGATTTTGGCTAGAGCCATTCTTTTTAGAGTGAAGGTATCCATTCTCCATCACTCCCACCAAAGAGCAGTTCTCTTATCCATGGTTCCATTTTCATGAAAGAAAAGCATATTTCTATTATTTCTATTCCCAGTTTAACTGGGTGGATCAGGTACATACAGCATCCACATCATACACGTGTCCTGACATTGGCTCAGGCTAGTGTTTTCCTACTAAATCTCTAAGGGGGTCCGTTTTACTTCTGATCTTTCATATACATGTCATTTCAGTATTTCATTCACATTGTTTTCCTTGCTAAATTCTGGATCTGTTGTTAATTCTCATGGTGGAGCTATATAAATGGGTGAGTCAACTAGTTCCTTTCATTATGCATTGAAGTATTCACATATATTATATACTGAACTCGTAAAGCTCACATGAGGCTATCTTCATATATACATTCACAGTGAGTTGTAATTGATATTATTTGTAATGTAGACTATACATCTCACTATATTAAGGATGAGGTCCCTTTGCTCTTGAGAATAAACTTCAAATCAGTATATGAAACACATTTCTTCTACCCTTGCCCTGTGTGTTATTTTTTTTTTTTTAAGCTGAAACAGCATGGGCAACCCTAATTAAGGCAATCTCATTTACTCTGTTGATACCCTAGCCTAAACCAGGTACCTAGTTTACTGACCAACCCCTTCTTTAGGATGAACAGTTGCATTGACTGTAGACCGAGTGCTGCAACCAGGATTTGAAACCATGCTCTCAACTTCAGGCAGCTACTGAATGGAACAGTCAGCAATCCTAAGCACTGCATAAACTTAAAGTAATTCTTACTTTTTTCACTTCACATGCTAAGTTCATTTATCAAGTGAGATCATTGTCTACATTACTACCACTGCCTTACACAAAATGCTTCCAGTGCATCCTCTCCTCAATTATTCTCATGGCATTTTCATCTGAAATATACCTATCCTTTATAATTTCTTTCACTACATGTCAGCCTTTTCTGCAGTCTACACCTCCTCCTTGTACCTTATACTTAAACCTGTATATCTTCTTGACCAGTCATGGTGATGGGAGGGTGCAGTTGGGATTCATGTCTGTCAGGGGTAAAGAGAATGATGGTGGATATCCATGGAGTGGTAGAAATTCTTGTTTTGAGTGAGCCAGTCTTTTGATTGCATTATACTGTTGCTGCTTGGGTAGTGTCAGGATGCTGTAATGAGATTGTAAGGTCAATATGATGTGAGAGGACTTCCACATCGTGGTTTGTGAGTTAAAATGATGATGTCTGATATTTTTATTTTCTCTCTCTTTCTTTGCAGTCGAAAATTCAGGTCAATAGGACCAGCTGAGAGTGCAGCATCAGGTTGGGGCGTGGAGGACGAGACAATGGACACCAATGGTCTCACCACAGATGAGCTACGCCAAAAGCAACAGCACATTCGTCAAGGTATATTTTCTCTGAGTGATCTTAGGTTTTCTTTTGTATTCAGTGAAATAGTTTATGCTTGCACAGCATCTTTTTATATTTCATAAAGATGGGTAGCAGAAAATAAAGTTTATTCTTAGAACTGAATACTTGATTATTATAAAGGTATAAGAGTTGAAACAGATTTACATCAAAAGGAGTTGTGGAAACCATTATCCACTTTCTGTGAAGTTTTGACTAAAGTGTAATGATTGTTCGTCTGTATTCCAGATCAGGAGTCTGGCCTTGAAGCTTTGTCTCAGGTAGTGTCTCAACAAAAGAGAATTGCTACAGCCATTGGATCTGAGGTAGAGGCACAAAATGGTACATACATGTGTTGTTTTTGTATTTCTTTGTTTATATGTGTATGATAAAGTTTGAATGAGGTAGCCCATGAATAAGACTTATACATTAAATGTAATGGAATTAAGGGAATATTATAATATTAGCATGTAGTCTGTACATCTGATGGCAGTTTACTTTTCGTTCAAGTATTGTTAATCTCGCATTGTTTGTTAAGTAAGGACTATATGTGTTGTGTACCAGATTGGTTAAACTTTTGTAATCCCCAGTTTTGATTTTACATTAGTCTTGATCTATTTGAAGTATATATAATAATTATTATTAGATCTGCACTTTAAACTGCTGTTTCAGGTATAATGCAAGGTGCTGGAGAAAATTCTCAGTATAGTTTGCAGGTAGCTTACTATTCTCAGTAGATAGATGTCTTCTTTTTCATTTATGAGGATCAGACATAAAAGTAAATTGAATCTTCATTTGTTAAGGATGAAAGACTTTTAAATCCATATATTTTCTTAAACAGATATAATTGATGAGATTGCTGAGCGTACTGATAACACACAAAACCAGTTGGTTGATGAAACTGATCGCATCTCTACAGTTACACAGAAGGCAAGAACATGGCGTAAGTATCATTGCATAGGAAAAACTGATAAACTTATGGAATGTAGAAACTGGATGGCTTGTTTTTGATGTTAAGATCAAAGGTTAAAATTTCTTCCCATTCAGAATCAAAAGACACTGAGTATCTAATTGTATCACTTGTCTTGAATGAGCTAGTAGATCATAAGTGGTTGGCCAGTGCTCTCAGTTTTTCACACTTTTGTCTCCCTTAAATATAATCATCTGCCTGTCTGTCTGGTAGTGGCAGTCCTTGATTTATGCAAGGCAATGTGTTATAAAAAACTACACATATAAAACTTCATAAAATGAATCCCTTTTTACATGTAAAATATATGGGTGCTTTCCACATTCTAAGCAGTACCTCCCCAGAACCAGTTTCATGACTTTTTCATGACAGTTTGTGTCTGGAATTTTAGATAGTAATACTTCAAAACAATTACAAAATAAAATGATTTAATACTTATTTTCAGTTCAAATAATATTTAAGATACTGGTATGACAATTTACCCACTAAAACAAATATATGAGCACAGCATCTACACTTTTTTCAAACACAGGATTCCTTAATTTTGTATTTATTTTGGCAGAGGGGCATAGATTATTACAGAATGTTTCTCACCCTTTTCTTAAACCCATCCCCTTGTTCACTCTTTTCTTTAGCTCCTCCTTTTTTCCTTGACACAGTCAACTCCTCCATTATCCTTAATGTATAAGCATTTGGTTACTGCCTCAGTTATATGACAGCCAAACTAACATGCAATATTCTTGAGTAAATGTTTTGAATACTATCATTAGTAGTTACATAGATATCAGTAATCTCAATGTGATAAAGACTGTATGTGTGCTATCCAGCTTTGAAGGTAGAAATCATGATAATTAGACAAGTAATTTTTTTTTTGTTAATGATTCCTAAGAAAAAAAGTCTAACAGTATTATGGCAGATTTAAGGAATTTTCTCTGTTATGAACTTAATCTTTTCTTCTTTACAGCATACTGGCTAGTGATAGTTCTTCTCTTCGTGGCCATCGTTATTGTTGCTGTTTGGTAGCTGAATTCATGCAGTAAAGTATGTTTTGCAATTTGTTATAGCACTGTTTGCATCATAAAATGGTATCGGTTTTATGAAAATGTCTCTGATGTATAGAAATAAGTTTATCTCAGTGCCTCTAGTATACTAAAATTAAAATTTTGTATTGGTCTTTTATATATAACAAACAAATTTTATCCAGCAATTTAAGCAGTTTTTTAAAGGGGTTGATGCTCAGCAGTAATATTTGGACTACACAACTGTCTAAACGATTTGTTTTTTACGAAGTAGGTAGTTAGTATACTGATAACCCAAACTGATGCCATACAGATAGTTAAATTGTATTTAACTGAAGCTGTAATCCTTTGCAATCACAGATGAAGGGGTATGTGCTCATTTAAGTTTAATTTGTACTAGCATATATGTAACTTTAAGCAGTTCCTTTGTACATTTAACCATTTAGGTTTAGACTTTAGGATTACATGGGACAAAATCCCAAACATATTGTTGTGCTGCACTGAATGATGCTTTACCGTTACCAAATATTATTATTTATTTATCCAATCAGCAGTTCTACCATATATATAAAGCAAAAGGGTTATGAATAATATTTCACAAAGTTATCAAGCTTGATATCAATGTATTAATTAACGAGCAAAAACTAGTAAGCTGTGTAAGATTTGTAATCAGAATTTTTCAGTCTTTACAGAAGATATCTTGGGCCTTTTTGCTTATGAAATTTGTTAATGGGCATGCACATATCTAATTAATAAATCCCGTATTGATCAAGACTGTTTTGTATTTATGAATAGGTTTAAATATATATCATATTTTGATCTGTATCATGTTCATGTTGACAGCGTTGTTTGAGTAGTTGATTTTATTGATATAAGAAAAGTAATCTGATGTCAAGGGTCTTAAAGTCATATTTATTCCTTGAGATAGTTAGTTGTATGAGTGAGTCTTTAAAGTGTAATTTGTCTCAGTTACTAAAAACAGGGAATAGTAGATCGCTGCATCTAGTCCACTGATAATACTGAATACATTGGAATTGTTATTCCTTCTGAGGCAGTCCTAGGAGAAGTGGATATTCTCTTTGACTTAATGAATCATATATTTGTGACAGTTTGTATTGTTAGCTTGTGGCAGATTCTGAATATTATGATATTAACATACATTAAAAGTATACTGTGACATATAGACTATACATTCCATTGCTTGGGCATTACTGGAATCCTCCTGAAAATGGTTATGCCATGAGTGAAAAGTTGCCTTCAGTGAGGCTGTGTCATTGTCAGTGGATGAAAAGGAGTACAGTCTCGTCGAAGAATTCACTCCAAAGGGGTCCATCCTTTCCCTACTACTGACTGTAGCACATCCTTAGAGCTGGAGGAGCCCCTTAAAAGCGGTCCTGAGTTAATGTAATAAATTGAAAATTTCACTGCGTATTGTAGATGTGAATATTTTTAAAGTTTGATACACTATGTTATCGTGTTTACTTTATCCTTAATTACCTATTCAACTGAAACTTTAATTATGATTGTTATACTGACTTTTGAAAACACTGGATGTTTGATTTGTATACTGTATAAAAGGTGAATTACATTTTCTTATACTGATCATGTATTATGCCAATAGATATGAATAAACTAGTCAGTATCATTGGTATACTTTAACATTAAATACTCACTCTAATTATTTCCCTTGTTAGATGAAACTGCTACACTCATCTAGTTAACTACTACTTCTGTTGACCACATTTGTACTGGTAACATGTAGTTGGAATCTTCTTCACACTTCTTCACCATTTCTTACATAGCGACGTACTGCCAGGAACAGAGAGGGACAGCTTCAATCATTCACATCCACTCTCTAGCTGTCATGTTTCATGTAATGAAACCAGAGCACCCTATCCACAACCAAGCCCCTATAGACCATTCCAATTGTTCCTGGTGCCACCTCACTAATGCTGGAAAGAGTGAACAAGTATTCCCCCCCCCACCCCCACCCCACCCTACTACTTGATATTGGGAACATCTCTGGACAATAGCAGGATTATATGACTCACTTGGATAATTTATTAGTTTTATATTATCACCAACTCATAATGACTGAAGAGATATTCAGTGGAGTGAGTATACTAATCTATCTACTTATCTATT
>JAUUDW010578262.1:0-11930 GCA_032361385.1 Panulirus guttatus | reverse complement strand
CGCTTATCATACGAGGCCCCATCCAGTAGGGCGCCTCATCCAATCAGCTCGGTACTCCCGACGTCAAACGCGTCGCAAAAAACATTTCAAAAACATCCGCCATAATCAGTAGGCCTTGTCCCGCGCAAATGGCCTCACCCTATTCGTGTGCGAACGAATGACCCGACCAATCACGTTGCGCGTCAATTACCCACGCAATTTAAAGTCACCGGCAGATGAAGAAGACATAGTTGAATAGTGGGCTGATGAATTTCGTGGAACTACCGGACTCGGGCAGTGATCCCGGTAGATGAGGGGTTGACGAGGGAAGTAGGTGAACGGGGAGACCAGGATCTTTTATGATATGTGTGGGACTGAAAGGTGTAAACACTCCCCTGCAGCTGATTGTAACGCCTTTCATCTATTCGACCTGTTGGGCTCTGTACCAGCTATACTCTGTAACCTGAAGAGTATGAACAGACACAAAACAGACAAGGCAATATGGATTTTCACAGACACAGTTATACGGGTAGAAAATGCCATACAGACAAAGTCATAACCGTATGGACAGGCACTGGCAGAATTATTCAGCCAAACACAGCCGTGCTGACAGACATAGACACATCTGAACACACACACAGACACACACACACACACATAGCGTTACTGACTATGAATCAGCACGGGTCAGTCTAGGGCTTACACCCAACCCAGGCGTTCATCCTCCTCTCAGGGCTAGTCGATGAATGGGTACCTGGTTCAGGCTTGTGTGTGTGTGTTTGTGTGTGTGTGTGTGTATGTGTTTAGGAATAAAGACATGGTACGTATATACAAGCTTGAGAGACAGAGGAACGCGAGTGACGAATTCTCTCTCCGTAACGCACAGACAATAGCCAAGAATTTAAAGTCAGCCTTAGGCCAAACTCTGTGCGCTTGCCGCTTGTCGAAAACTCTTCAGAAACACTTGTTCTGATCACACACGGCGATGACTCGTTCTCGTGAGGACCATTACCCTGTTACCTGGGCAAGGAAGGAAGGGAGATAGGAAGGTAGGGTGGGTGTGGTGTCTGTCTGTCTGTCTGCCTGCCTCCCTCTCTATATCCTCACTTGGCGGGGGTCGAATCCAAAGCGCTCTTTGACTCATCAGTCCCCCTCCAGCGTGGCAGTTGATCGTGGACCCACTTGCACTCCGCTCATGCCGCTTGACTAGTCTCTTCGCCTTCGTTATTCCTAAAAAAAAAAAAAAAAAGATGCTCTTTACAGCGTCTGCTGCTTCGAGAGAGAGCTGGTGTACCCTGGCAATCACTAGGTACACCGCGCACACCGGCGGGGAGCCAGTTGCCACACATGATTGCAATGAGGCCGTCCACATCCCAGGAATTGGCTGCTGTTAAGGGTCTTGTGTGTGTGTGGGGCGTCTCGCCTCTCGCTGTTAACTTTGGGAACAGTCGACTGTCTCTTTCGTAAGAGTTCCCATTTCTCATATTTTTCTCATCTTTCTTCTTTTTTCTTATAGCATCGGGTTTCTAACTGTACATGCAAAAAGCTCTTGGAATATTTGCCCTCGTCTCTTCTTACGTCTTTCTCATCTTTTTTTTTTTTTAGATCGTTAGCTTGCGGACTTTTCATTTTCTTTTTCCTTTTTTTTTTTTCAACGACTGGAGCCTCCTCCAGGAAGGTTTTCGGTCTTACGAGACCGCGAGGCTTTGTGAAATTTCAGTAGGGTCTTTCGGGTCCTTCCCACTGAGGCGAGTTCGAGTGGGAGAGGAGAGAGAGAGAAAGAGTGTGTTAGGGTACACACGCACGCACACGCACACACACAAACACACTTGTGTCCTGTGTCGAACTTAGGGTTTGGAGAGGATGCTGCCCAAGGGGGAATAGTAACGGAGGGAAACCGAAGAGGGGAACGTCTCTCTGAGGGGATATACAGGAAGAGGAGTAGGAGGTCCGAGGGGAAAGCTAAAAGGTGGTGTGTGTGTGTGAAGGTAAGACACCACACACTGTTCTGTTGGGTAGAGTACATTGACTTGGAAGGAAAAGGATATTATTTTCTTTTTCAACATTTGCTTCAGTCTAATATTCAGCTTTTTATCCCCTTGCGCACGACGGTACGACTCGTGAGCACGACATTGCGACCCTTAAGCACGACAGTACGACCTTTTGAGCACCACGATACGATTCGTGAGGACAACAGCGCAGCCCCTAAGCACGACCTTTTGAGCTAGATGGTACGACTCGTGAGCACGACATTGCGACCCTTAAGCACAACAGTCCAACCATGAGCACGACAGTGCAACTGAGGTCAAAGGTCAGGCCCTTCATAACCTAGGGTCGTACCGTCGAGTAGAGGTGAAGAACGACAGATGTCTCTGATGTACGAGAGATCTGGGTCTCAAAAGAAGTATGGAGTATTGGGTTACTGTCGACTTAATACAAAGTTTGATATTATATACTTCCACGGTTTACTGTTACCATTTGTCTTCACTGTTATGAGTATTTTGCCTTTGTGATGCAAGTAGGAATGTTATCGACCGTTTAATAGTGTGTGTGTGTTGGGGAGGGGATATTTCGCAAATGAGGGTCCGGAAGCTGAGTTGACCTAGATATACGTGGGGGTAAATCCTTCTCTGTATAACACGGTACACGAGGGGAAAGGGTAAGTATTCTACATGGGAAAACCAACTCCCCCTGGTGTACCACCTGTTATAAGTGGACTAGTGGGGGGAATGTACGTGGTGAAGCCAGCTTTATAAACCCCTCTCCCACTAGATGTACATGGGTGGGAGAGGATGGATTCTGAATGGATATTCCTGTTGCACAGCCCTGATTGTACATGGCGAGCGAGATTCTAAAACGTTGGAGGAGTCCTGTTATGGACAAAGGGTGGGGATACGAGCCAACGGATACAGATGGACCAACGGAAAATAAAACCACACAGGCCAACAGGAACATATGCGAGGTGAACAACAAACAGAAAAGGATGTGTGACGTGTTTGTAAACAGATATAAGAACATTGAGTTACACCGCCCAGCCTTGGCAGTGGGAGCAACCAAGCTGAGAGGAGAGGCAGACCTTCCCGAGAACAGTAGCCGAAATAATACCCGTAGAACAGCGGAATGGTAACAACAACATGGTGGACAGAGATGGAAGGAGAGACGATACATTGAAAGTCAATAACGATTAAAGGCTTTTGCTCCCATCCTCTGTAGTACGGAGGTAGATAAAAGAAATATAAAAAAAAACATCCACCCCAGATATGTGATCAGTGCTCCATACTGGGGCAAATAAGACTCCCCCCCGTAGATATCAAAAACAGCTGCTCAGAAAGGAAATGCTGACAGCGCCTATATAGCACTCCCCGGGTATTGGGAAGCAGCCCGTTTGATGTTGATGGCATCCGGGTCGCCTGGACAGAGTGGAGGATATGGCCGAGGCTGGAATGGTTATGGGTAGGTGTATTCTTAATGTTTATTGGTGTATGTATGGATGTTAGAGTATGCGTATACGTTCACATGGACTATGGCTATGTTCGTTTCTTTGTGTGGGTGTGTGTGTGTGTGTGTGTAAGTGCTTATCCGTGAGTATATTAGATATACAAAGATCAAGACTTTTGATAAGGTGCCGTTTTTAGGGGAAAGAAGAATAGGAAATCATACGAATGAAAATATTGTTTTGAAAGTACTTTTAAGCTTTGAAATACGATTAGTTTTAAGTGATAAGCCAAGGAATGAAAGTGGAAGATACGCAAATGTTTTAGAAGCTGAATATGTGCGTATCTGATTCTTAACACCACGTTGTATGACTCACTCCATCATTCAAAATTCTCCTTTGCTTTTTATTGGCAGTGTGTATTGCCTATTGGGGTATTATCTCCAACCCTTTAGATATGACGACAGTAGTGTTGTTATTATACACCCTCATCGAGACAGATGTGGGTGAAAATGAAAGTAGACTACAAGAGATGAGCACCTGTCTATGCGCATGGTAACAAAAGAAGTGAGAAAGGGAGAGGACTCTCTTAGGATGAGGTAAGTGAGTGTTTGAGGCCTTGTGAACGGGGGAGGGGGGCAAGCAGGGCTGGATTTCCAAATAAGTCATAGCCATGACCTTGGGTAGTAACTCAGGGTGGAGTGGCGAATTTTAATGTCTATGTACTTTGTCATGCAGAGTTGTATGGAAAAAATTATAGTCTGCAAAGCTGGTAAACTTACAGGATTAATACCCAGCTCTCAATCTGTCCAAATCATAGTGCATAGGATTTGGATATGGTGTGGCTTTGAATAATTGGCCTAAGGGCTGTTGAGAGGGTAAATCTGGCCTTGACAGCAGGTGGATGTGTGATCACTTCTTGGTGGAGGGAAGAATGAAAATTTGTACTGACTCTTAATGAGAGGAAATGACATGGAAGGAAGTCTTGTCGAGAGGTTTTTGACACTTTTTTTTTTTTATCTTCATCAAACAGTACCTTAGTGTAAATGTTGTGGAGATACCCTCTGTGGCCCTGGAGATCACTGTTTCAGGTGAATCAGACTCCATTGTTACTCTGCTTCGCCACTGAAGATACTTGTTTTTGTCTAGGGAGTTGTTTTATTTGAAGTTTGTATCCTAACCTCCTCCTTCATGTGGGTAAACTCTCATGCATAGGTCGAACTGCAGGGGAAAGAATGTAGGTTTTAAAAACTGAAAAGCCCTTTCTCTCCAAGGCAGTTTCCAGTGTTAGGTTTTCCTGGTTTTCTCACCCATCCCTGCCTTTCCCTCCTTTTTTCAAAAAATCTTTTCTCTTTACCTTGTGTAACCACCTCATGTTGGCACCTGCAGTATGTGAATTTTGGGCTCCTAGCAGCTGGTGGGAAGGGTCAATGAAGTCAGCCCGGTGGTAGATGCTAATTGACCAAGGGCAGGCCCATATAAAGACCAAGCTACTGTGATGACCAGTGGGTCACTTGCATAGGGTGAGCTGAGGCTGGGACCTGCTCAGTGGAATCATGAGGGTAGGAAGAGCCTTGACTTGCATATTCCAAGGGAATATACCTCATGCTTGCCAGATGTGGCCTCAGAAAGAAAAAGTTTTTTTTACTCTTTTAGAACCTACATTTTGCCAATATTTGAGATCGTTAAATTGTACATGCAGTAAAGAAATATTATCTGTAAGAAGAAGTATTATGTAATTTGATATGGCAGAGTGGAGGAATGTAATTGGGAGCAAATACTGAAATGATTTTGGAAAGCTCTGTAAGCACTACAGTACATAAAGTGGCAATGAAGTCTTTATGATAAAACTGGTACAGTATATAGTTACTCTTTTATTTTCAGGCTAAACATCCGCCGTGATCATCTACTGGAGGATGCGTTTAATAAGGTGATGGGTGCCAGTAAGAAGGACCTTCAGAAATCCAAACTGTACATTACATTCTGTGGTGAAGAAGGACTTGACTATGGTGGCCCATCTCGAGAATTCTTCTTCCTCCTTTCTAGAGAACTTTTTAATCCTTATTACGGCTTGTTTGAATACTCAGCTAATGATACCTACACGGTGCAGATATCTCCCATGTCTGCCTTTGTTGACAATTATCATGAATGGTTCAGATTTTGTGGCAGGGTATTAGGCCTGGCCCTTGTTCACCAGTATCTGCTTGATGCTTTCTTCACCAGACCATTTTACAAGGGCCTACTTCGCAGGTGGGTGAATAATCCAAGTTTTATATGTATAGTACATATTCTTTATACAGTGTTATTGAACTGCCTACATGTGGTTATGCTGTCAATGAAAAGAAAGGTTTATCATGATCAGAGGCTGAAAACTAGTTCAATCTTATCAGAGTGCATCTCACTCTGGAGTCTATCCTCTCCCTGCTGCCAATTTTGATGCAGCCTTGAAAGCGCAGGAACTGGATTATTGGGGTCCAAAGTTGAATAAAAAGATGATTTATTCTTTGTACCTAATTGCTTTCCAGCTTTGGTAACATAGATGGAGTATTAGGTGGATACACTGCACTAGAGTTCCCCTTTGCCAGTGGCCAGTCAAAGGTAAGGCACTAAAAGGCTCAGAATTGGCTCTGGAGTTCACCATGTATGGAGATTCTTTTGCTGTGGCCACTCCCTTGAAGGAATTTCCGACAGGAATGGTCGTTAGAGATATAGATAAACAGATAGGTAGGGGAGAAAGAATTTTACCTCTGTATTCCCCGTGCATTGTAGAAGATGACTAAAGGGGGCAGGAGGTGGGGGCTGGAAACCCTCCTCTTCTTGTATCTTAATTTCTAAAAGAGGAAACAGAAGGAGTCAAGCAGGGAGTGCTCATCCTCCTTGAATGCTCAGATTGGGGTGTCTTAATGTGTGTGGATGTAATCAAGATGAGAAGAGAGGAGAGATAGATAGTATGTTTGAGGATAGAAACCTGGATGGTTTTGGCTCTGAGTAAAATGAAGCTCAAGAGTAAAGAGGAAGAATGGTTTAAAAATGTTTTGGGAGTAAAGTCAGGGGTTGGTGATAGGACTAGAGCTAGAGCACTACTTCTGAAGTAGGAGTTATAGGAGTGTGTAATAACATGTAAGAAAGTAAATTCTAGATTGATTTGGGTAAAACTGAAAGTGGATGGTGAGAGATGGGTGATTATTGGTACTTATGCACCTGGCCATGAGAAGAAAGATCATGAGAGGCAAGTGTTGTGGGAGCAGTTGAGTGAGTGTGTTGTTAGTTTTAGTGCACGAGACCGGGTATTAGTGATGGGTGATTTAAATGTGGAGATCAGTAATGTGACAGTTGAGGGTATAATTAGTGTGCATGGGGTATTAGGTGTTATGAATGGAAATAGTGAAGAGCTTGTGGAGTTGTGCACTGAAAAAAGACCAATGATTGGGAATACCTGGTTTAAAAAGAGAGATATATGCAAGTGTACAAATGTGAGTAAGAGAGGTGGTCAGTGGACATAATTAGACTACGTATTAATTGCATGATGTGTAAAAGAGAGACTTTTGGATGTGTAAATGCTGAGAGGGGCAGCTGGTGGGATATCCAATCACTGTCTTGTGGAGGCGAGGGTGAAGATTTGTAGTGGTTTCAAAAAATAGGAGACAAGGGAGAAGAGAGTGGTGAAAGTAAGTGAGCTTGGAAGGGAGACTTGTGAGAAGAAATACCTGGAGAGACTGAGTGTAGAAAGGCAAAAGGCGAGAGTAAATGAAGTAAGGGGAGTGGGTGAGGAATGGGAGGTATTTAGGGAAGCAGTGATGGCATGTGCAAGGGATGCACGTAGCATGTGAAAGATGGGAGGTGGGAAGATTAAAAAGAGCAGCCTTGCCCTCTGCCAGTGGCCTATTAGGGGTGAGGCACTAAAGGCAAATAAGCAGCACTGGAATTCACTAGTTATGAAGACTTTATTGCCATGGCCACCCCCTAGAGGGGGTTCCAGAATGGAGCAGGCATCAAAAATATAGATAGATTGATAGACACCAAGTAATAGTGATGGGTGATTTAAATGCGATGGTAAGTAATGTGGCAGTTTGGGGTATGATTGGGTGCATGGAGTATTCAGTGTTAGGAATGGATATGGCAAAGAGCTTGTAGAGTTATGGGCTGAAAAGACTGGTGATTGGGAATAACTGGTGTAAAAAAAGGGATATGCACAAGTATACATATGTGAGTGGGAGAGATGGTCAGTGGGCATTATTAGATTACATATTTATTGATAAGCATATAAAAGAGAGACTTTTGGATGTAAATATGCTAAAAGGGGCAGCTGGTGGGAAGTCTGATCACTATCTTAAGGAGGCAAGAGTGAAGATTTGTAGAGGTTTTCAAGAAAAAGGACACAATGTCAGGGAAAAGAGAGTGGTGAGAGTAAGTGAGCTTGGAAAGGAGACTTGTTTGAAGAAATACCAGGAGAGATTGAGTGTAGAATGGCAAATGGTGAGAGTAAATCAAGTGTAAGGAGTGGGTGAGAAATGGAAGGTATTTAGGGAAACAGTAATGGCATGTGCAAAAGATGCATGCGGCATGAGAAAGGAAGGAGGTGGGCAGATTAGGAAGAGTAGTGAGTAGGAGGATGATGAAATAAAGTTGGTAGTGAAAGGGAGAAGAGATGCGTTTGGGTGGTACCTACAGGGACAGAGTGCAACTGATTGGGAGACGTATAAAAGAAAGCAGCTGGAGGTCAAGAGGAAGGTGGAAGGGTTGAAAAAGAGGGCAAATGAGAGTTGGGGTGAGCAAGTATCAGTAATCTTTAGTAAGAATACAAAGATGTTTTGGAAGGAGGTAGATATCATGCGAAAGATGTCGGTGAAGTGGGCAAAAGGGAAATGATAACAGGTAGTGATGAAGTAATGAGGAAATGGAGTGACTATGTTGAATGATTGTTTTGGTTGGCTTTATACGTGCAGTGAGACAGTCATTGAGAGTGGTTTGGTGAAGAAACAAGAGGTGGTGAAAGCTTTGTATTGGATGAAATGTGGCAAGGCTGCTGGAGTGCATGGCATTGCTGTTGAATTTATTAAGGAAGGGGGTAACTGTGTTGTTGATTGGTTGGTAAGGGCATTCAATGTATGTATGGATCATGGTTAGGCGACTGAGGATTTGTGGAATGCATGTTTAGTTCCATTGTACAAAAGCAAAGGGGATAAAGGTGAGTGTTCAAACTACAGAAGCATAAGTTTGTTGAGTATACTTGGAAAATTGTGTGGGAGGGTATTGATTAAGAGGATGAACACATGTACAGGACATTAGATTAGGGAGGAGCAGTGTGGTTTCAGAAGTGGTAGAGGATATGTGGTTCAGGTGTTTACTTTGAAGAATGTGTGTGAGAAGTACTTAGAAAAACAGATGGATTTATTTGTGACATTTACGGATCTGGAGAAGGCATATGATAGGGTTATTAGAGATGCTTTGTGGAAGGTCTTAACAATATATGGTGTGGGAGGTAAGTTGCTGGAAATAGTGAAAAGTTTTAATCAAGGGTGTAAGGCATGTGTACGAGTAGGAAGAGAGGAGAGTGATTGCTTCCCGGTGAAGGTCAGTCTGCAACATGGGGTGTGTGATATCACCATGATTGTTAATTTGCTTATGGATGGGGAGGTTAGGGAGGTAAATGCAAGAGTATTGGAGAGAGAGGCAAATATGGAATCTGTTAGGGTCAAATGAGAGGGTCTGGGAAGTGAGTCAATTGTTGTTTGCCAATGATACAGCACTGGTGGCTGATTCAAGTGAGAAAGTTTGAAAAGAGATTGTTTGGAGGAAGTGAAATGTTTTAGATATCTGGGAGTGGACTTGGCAGTGATTGGAACCATGGAAGCAGAAGTTAAGTCAGAGGGTGGAGGAAGGGGTGAAGGTTCTGGGAGTGATGAAGAATTAATGGAGAGAGAGAGAGTGTTATCTCAGAGAGCAAAATTAGATATGTTTGAAGGAGTAGTAGTTCCAACAATATGATATGGTTGCAAGGCATTGGCTATAGATAGGGTTTTGCAGAGGAGGGTGGATGTGTTGTAAATGAAATGTTTGAATACAGTATGTGGTATGAGGTGATTTGATTAAGTAATGAAAGTGTACGGGAGATGTGTGGTAATAAAAAGAGTGTGGTTGTGAGAGCAGAAGAGGATATGTTGAAATGGTTTGGACATATGGAGAGAATGAATGAGGAAAAGTTGACATACAGGATATATGTGTCAGAGGTGAAGGGAACAAGGAGAAGCAGGAGACCAAATTGGACCAATGTGGTATACTGGGGTCAATGTGCTGTCAGTGAACTAATCCAGGGCATAAGAAACGTCCAGGGTCAACCATGGAAAGGTCTGCGGGGCCCAGATGTGAATAGGGAGCTGTGGTTTCAGTGCATTACAAATGACAACTAGAGAATGATGTATGTTTTTCTATATACAAACTCGCTTCCCAACTAACTTGTCCCTCAACCTTGCTGAACCTAATAACCTAGTTCTTATTCACATTTACTCTCAACTTTCTCCTTTTCACACACTTCAACAAACTCAGTCACCAACATCTGCAGTTTCTCACTTGAATCAGCCACCAGTGCTGTATCATCGGCAAACAATAACTGACTCACTTCCCAGACCCTCTTATCCCCAACAGACTGCATACTCGCCCCTCATCCCAAAACTCTTGCATTTACCTCCCTCACAACCCCATCCACATACAAATTAAACAACCATAGTGACATCACACACCCCTGCAGCAGACCGACTTTCACAGGGAACCAGTTACTTTCCTTTCTTCCTTCTTGTACACATGCCTTATACTCTTGATAAAAACTTTTCCCTGCTTCCAGCAGCTTGCCTCCCACACCATATATTCTAAAGACTTTCCACAAAGCATCTCTATCATCCGTATTTTATGCCTTAACCATATCCGTTAATGCCACATACAAAGCCATCCATTTTTCTAAGTATTTCTCACAGATTCTTCAAAGCAGACATTTGATCCACACATCCTTTATCACTTCTAAAACCACACTGTTCCTCCCATATCTGATGCTCTGTACATGCCTTTACCCTTTCACTCAATACTCTCCCATACAGTTTCCAGGTATACTCAACAAACTTATGCCTTTGTAGTTTGAACAGTCATCTTTATCCCCATTACTTTAGTACAGTAGCACTATATATGCATTCCTCCAGTCCTCAGGCACTTTGCCATGATCCATACATACATTGAATATCCTTACCAACCCAATCAAAAACACAGCCACCCCCTTTCTTGATAAATTCAACTGCAATACCATCTACTCCTGCCGCCTTGCTGAATTTCATGTTCTGCAAGGCTTTCACCACCACTTCTTTCATCACCAGACCGCTCTCCCTGACACTCTCACTTTGCACACTACCCCAACCAATACACCCTACATCTGCCACTCTGTCATGAAACACACTCAACAATCCTTCAGAATATTCACTCCATCTCCTTATTGCATCACTACCTGTTATCACTTCCCCCTTGCCCCCTTCACCGATGTCCCCATTCTTTCTCTTGTCTTTCACACATTAGTTACCTTCTTTCAGAACATCTTTTTATTCTCCCTAAAGTTTAATGATACTCTCTCACCCCACTCTCATTTACATTCTTTTTCACCTTCCTCCTGACCTCCAGCTACTTACTTTTATACAACTCCCAGGCATTTACACTCCTTCTTTGTAAGTGCTGTCCAAACACCTCTCTTTTTTCTTTCACTAGCAGCTTTCCTTCTTCATCCCACCGCTCACTACTCTTTCTAATTAGCTCACCTCCCACCATTCTCATGCCACATGCATCTCTTGCACATGCCATAACTGTTTCCTTAATACCTCCCGTTCCTTACCTGCTCCCCTCACTTCATTTGCTCTCACCTTTTGTCATTCTGCACTCAATCTCTCCTGGTATGTCTTCACACAAATCTCATTTCCAAGCTCACCTACTCTCACCACTCTCTTTTCTTAGATGTTCTCTCCTCCCTTTTGAAAACCTCTACAAATATTCACCTTTGCCTTCACAAGATAGTGAAAGACATTCCACCGGCTGCCCTTCCCAGCACATTTACATCCAAAAGGCAGTCTTTTACATGCCTATCAATTAATATGTGATCTAGTGATATTCCTTTTGACCATATCTCCTACTCATTTATGTGTGCTTGTGTGTATCTCCCTTTTTTAAAGCAGGTATTCCCAATCATTAGTCTTTCTTCAGCACACAAATCCACAAGCTCTTCACCATTTCTGTTCACAACACTTAGTACCCCATGTGCACCAGTTATACTCTCATCTGCCACATTACTCACCTTTGCTTTCACATCACCCATCACTAATACCTGTCTCTTGCACTAAAAGTGCTGACACACTCACTCATGCTCCCAACTTCAATCTAGAACTTACTTCTTTACACTCTATCACACACCCACACAACTCCTGCTTCATAAGTAGTGCTACTCCTTCCTTAGCTCTAGTCCACTCACCAGCCCTTGACTTTACTGCCA